>CM054944.1:1352786-1487786 GCA_029168755.2 Tillandsia fasciculata
AGAGCCAAATGCATCAACTTAAAATTTTGAAGAAATAAATATAAATTTTTAAAATTAGAAAGAAAAGGTGAAAATGCGAGCATATACAGGAAAATTTTATGTAATTTAACCTTAGAAAAACTCAAATAATACTGCACTTGAGTTACGTTGGATGTAAAGATTCGTCGATCTAAACGTTCCTACAAATTTCCTTTTTTTTTTTACACTAACTTAGAATGATTAAAGAAAAGAAGTTCTTAATCTTCATGCATGTCATTTTTCCCCAAGTAGTTAGTTACTCCCTTTTATAAAGAGAGAGAGAGAGAGAGAGAGAGAGAGAGAGAGGAAATGGTACATCAATAGTTAATGTTTGTTATCCAGTCAACACTCTTTAGAGTAAATGATTAAAAAGAAGGCTAAATTACAGAAAATCTCTCTGTAATATTTTGCTTTTTTATTTTGTCATTCTGTTTTTTAAAAGCCTATATTTTGTCCTTTCGTAATTATCGAAATATGCATTTACTCCCGCCGTCACCATTCCGTGAGTGAACCGTCAATTTTTTAAAAAATATTATTGAATATACCCAAAATATCCTTTAAGAATGGCGGGAAATAAGATAAAATCCATTCTCTCTCCAATATAAGATAAGGGTATTTTCGTCAATTTACCTCCTCCGTTAACGTCGTTGCCCTCTAAAGAAAATTCGGTAATTACGAGAGAGCAAAATGTAGACTTTTAAAAGATAGAAAGGCAAAATAAAAAAGCAAAATATTACAGAAAATTTTTTATAATTTAGTCTAAAAAGAATGTTGGATAATTAATTTATAATTTTTTTTCTCTTAAATCATGGTTGGGTAATTAGAGTATATAAAGTGGTACTTTGTCCTTCTTATGGTTTCTCTATTAATGAGAAATACTAGGTATAGTGAATACTTTATAGTACAAATTTATACATTTTTGTCCCTTATAAGTGGTACAATAAAATTTTATTCTATTTTTGTTCTAAAAAAAAAAATATTTTATTCTATTTATTGTTTAAATTTTTTCAAAAAAAAACTAATCAAAATTTTGTATAGAAAGAGTGTCGGCAAATCAACAACATATAAAAATAATATTTTGTGAGATTTATCGCGCTATTTTTGCACTATTAGTTTTCAATTTTTATCCGAGTTTATTAAAAATTCATTTGAAAAAATAAAACTAAAATAAAAAGGCTAACTAATAATAATAATATGGGCAATTTCCTATATATCCCTAAAAATTTTTCTGTTTTCAGATTTACCCCTCTTAGAAGGCTACTATTAAAACTATCCTTCTTACGTTCCAACTTATTTCCAAAATACCCCTGAAGTTAAACTTTATTAGTGTACCGTTTGGAACTGCCGTTATCTGTGTAAAATTACCATTTTGCCCTTTCAAATATATCCTTCTACCATAACCAACTTTTCTTATATAAGGAAAATATTTTGATAGATAGGGGCAAAATAGGTATATCTGATAGTTTTCAACTCCGATTATTATTTAATTCTAGTTTAACTCGAGTTAACTTAACAAAAGAAAACGACAGGGGTATTTTTAATAACGGTGGAACGTATGAGGGGTATATTGGAAAGAAAAAAATAAGAGGGATAAATCAGATATTTTTTCAAATTTTAAGGGTATACATGCAATTATTCCATAATAATAATAATAATAATAATAATAATAATAATAAAACAACTAAAACAAGTTGGTGACTGGGCCCTACGTGTCAGTGTAACGGGGCACCGTTACATGTAACCGTTACACACTCCCTCTGAAAAGGCACGTGACCCGATGCGTGCCATTATTTAAAATCCCAGGGGTAATTTCGTCCAACTAAAATTAGAAAAAAAAAAAGAAGGGGAAAAAACAACACCACTTTTTTTCCCTCCTCTCTCTCGGAGACGGCAACGACACAATGACGAAAATGCCCCTCGAACATTTTAAAGGAGAAAATTGTTTGGGAAACCCCTCAACTACAGGATATTTTGAACTACCTCCTTTTTGCTTTTCGTGATCTTTTTAAGGAATAATTTTATTTTAAGAGTTAAGATTTTTAAAGGGACATATTTATAAGGACAAAATTGATATTTTATTTATATTATGCTAAAAAATAAACAACAAACTAAAATGATATATATAAACAACTTACGACTTTTAAAGGAATAAACATGAAAATTTAAATTTTATAGAAATATATTTGTAATTTTATAAATTTATATAGAGCTTTATAAAATTAATCCTTATTTTAAATAGAAAATGTACAAAACTTACTTAAACTATAAGGCAAAGCCATTTCCAATCTACTGCCCAATTTTTCAAGATTTTGATTTTACTACCTAATTTAAATTAATTTTTTTAATTTTAATAATTTTATAATTACGAGAATTGTGTAAAATATATTATTTAAATATGTAAAGATAAGCGATGTTTTCAAATTTTAAAGTCAAAATATCATTGAGTAACTTAAATTAAATAAGTTGAAAGATTGAGGACCAGATTCGAAATGATTCATAGTTCAGAAAAGTTCTATACGTTTTTATCTTTTAAATATTATTGACATCTTTTAATTTTTAATTTTTTTGCAATTAGTAAAATTTATCAATTAAATTAGAAATTTTTTATATTTTTAGAGATTTTTGTTAAATTTAATAATTTTAAATACAAATTTTAAACTTAACTAAATTTAAAAAAAAAAAACTCCTGAAATAGCCTTTAAACTTTTTTTTTTTTTTTTATAGACACTTAAAATTAAGTATTTGGGTTAAATAAATTACATATTTTTTAAATTAATGGCTAAAATTTAAAGAGATATTAAATTTTACAAAATATTTAACTTAGTGGTGACAAGCATGAAGAATTGAAGTTGAGAAGGTCATTTTAAATTTTCTATAGGGGTGTGGATGCAATTTTTAATTAATTTTATGACTAAATCATAAAAAAATTAATTACTATTTTGGAAAATGCTATTTTATGATGATTGTTAATTCAGCTATTTAATTTTATAAAAATAAATTTACATGCGTAATTACTTTTAAATAATGCAATAGAATTATATAAATTAAACAAATTTGATCAATAGGCTATTAATTTTGATGGTGATATTAAAAAAAATAAAATCTTTTTTACCTAAATGTTTTATTTATTTTTTTAGTTGCGAATTAAATAGGTGATGAGATACGGAATAATATGATTTTATCATCTTATTTTAGTAAATGTATTACAAAATGATTTTTTTGATACTACGCATTTTTTTTAAAAGTAGCTTAAGTTCGGCTATTAATACTAGGGGATAATTGCCTTTGTATCCCTGAAATTTAAAAAAAATCTGATTTTTTTTTTTATTTTTTTTTTTTAATATACCCTTCATACATTCCATCGTTATTAAAAATATCCGTACGGTTTCTCTTTGTTAAGTTAACTAGGGTTAAACTAGAGTTAAATAATAATCGGAATTGAAAACTATCATATATATATTTATTTTGCCTCTATCTACCAAAACTATTGAAAATTTTAAGGGTACATAAGAAAAGTTTGTTATGGTAGAAAGATATATTTGAAAGGGCAAAATGATAATTTCACACAGATAACGGCAGCTCCAAAGGTATTTTGGAAAGAAGTTGGAACGTAAGAAGTGTAGTTTTAATATTAGCCTTTTAAGAGGGATAAATCTGAAAACAGAAAAATTTTTAGGGGTATATAGGAAATTGCCGCTAATATAGTGTTCATAGTCTCTTATATACTCAATCGCAATCACATTTTCATCCGATATGAGATTTTAGGGTCCAGTCACAGACTTCCCCCGTGTGATATTAGACTTATTTCGCTAACCTTATTATTTAGATCTTAGTATTTGCCTGTCACCTTGTCATTCAGACCATGCCCTCGTGTGATGTGAGACTTATCTCGCTAGTTTTGTTATTCAGACTCTGACATTGCTTGTCATTCAATCCTGACTCAGCGGAGACTCGTCACACATTTCGTCATTCGGATCCTGACTCAGTCGAGATCCTGCCCTCGTACGATGTGAAACTTATCTCGCTAGTCTTATCATTCATACCCTGACATTGTCTGTCGCCTTATCATTTAGACCATAACTCAGCCGAAATTCGTCACACATTTCATCATTCAGATTCTGACTCAGCGGAGACTCGTCACACATTTTCGGCTGGTGATTGATTCTAATACCAAATGTAACGATCCGACCCACTAACAATAACAACTCGTTGAGTCTAAAACCACGGACCGAACAAATACTTAAATCAGATTATTATTATTATTAGGCTAAATTACAGAAAATTTCCTTGTAATATCCCGCTTTTTCACTTTGCCTCCATGTTTTTTAAAAGCTTATATTTTGCCCCATCGTAATTACCGAATTGTCTTTAGGGGCCAACGGCGTTAACGGAGGAGGTAAATTGACGAAAATGTCCTTACCTTATATTGGAGGAAAAAGATAATGGAGCTAGGAAAGAGAAAGGGGTTTATGCTTATTTCCCATCATTTTTGAATGGTATTTTGGGTATATCTAATCATATTTTTTAAAAAACTGACGGCTCACTCACGGAATCGTGACGGCGGGGGTAAATACATATTTCGGTAATTACGAGGGAGCAAAATATACGTTTTTAAAAGACAGGGGGCAAAGTAAAAAAACGGAATATTACAGAAGGATTTTCTGTAATTTAGCCTTATTATTAATATTTATGATCTTTTATATATATTCAATTAACTATTGGGGTGTCGCACGCAAATTTTACATAATTTGATGGGTGGAGAAAAAATATTTATTTTATTATTATAATTGATAAATTATACTTTATAATGCATCTAGCTGAATAATAAATAACAATTTATTTTTTAAAAAAATTAGAACCAATTTTTTTTTTCATATTTTTTATTTTTTGTTGTTAAAATAAAATCTTAAATGAAAAGATTATAAGAAATCAATCGGCTGTCCACTCCAACAATTTTTTTGATATACAAATTATTTTTAAAAAAATAAAAAATAAACACGATACCAAATATGGCTTAAATTTTAAAATTTTAAATTTATTTAAAATAATAATAAAGTATAGAATAGTAATTAATGTAATTTTTAATACAAAAAAGAGGGTATTACAAATTTTTACAAACGTAAATTTATTAAATTAAAGTAAGTAATTAGTTTTAAATTTAGAAATTAAAGTGAGAGATTAAGTACTAAAATCAAAATTTTGAAAAAGGTGGGTAGTTGATTTTAAAAAGTGAATAGTTCAGGTACCAAAAATAATTGTGATAGGGGGTTTTAAAAAGTGTAGGGCACATTTATTAAAGCGAAGTGGCCTCAGAGAAAAAGTTCCACGATAGGGGCAATTCGGTCATTTCACAATCCCTGTTTCCCTCGGTGGTGGTGGTAGTAATAGTACTACTACTACTACTACTAGTAGTACTACTACTACTACTACGAGCTCACCACTCATGGCGCCATTCGTTCTCTCTCTCTCTCTCTCTCTCGCGATTCCTAAAACCCTAACCCTAACCCTAAAATCGGAGGAATCCTAGCTCTCAGCATCTCGATTCCTCGCGACATTGGATGATCCGGAGGAAGCCGCGCTCGATCCGCGGAAGAAGGTAGGGTTTTTGATCCAGAATCAGGCCTAGGAAACCCTGGAAATCGGGTTTTGGAGCTGCGGAGAAGAGAGAGAGAGAGAGAGAAGGGGCGGGGAGGGGGGGTATAAAATAGTGTGGAAAAGATGTTGTGGAGGGTGGTGGGGACGGGGAAAGGAGGGGAATTTTTTGGTATTTTTTGAAGTTTTTGGTTGAGGGATTAGATTAAGGGAACAGTTGTGGATGGTGAGGAATTGTTTAATCCCCGCGTATCTCGCAATATCTGGCGATTTCGATCGATTTTGCCTTGATTTGATGCGCTGAGTTTGTCCCCAAATTGGATCTCCTCCCTTTGTTGTGAGGGAGAAAGATAGGGATTTGGATAGGGATAGAGAGAGAAAGATAGGGATAGAGAGAGAGAGAGAGAGAGAGGGAGATGGGGTTCGGGGTTCTCCTCTTCTTGTTCCTTGGTTAGCTCATTTGCCCTCTCGTTTTCTCTCTACTTTTGAGGGTTTTGGCCCCAATCTACCCTTTTTCTCTCTCATGGACCACAGTTTTGATATGTGCAATTGGCTTGGATGAAGTAGGAGGCAGGAAAAATAGCAGAGAAACGCCAAAGTTGTCACAAATAAGGGTTTTTGATGCAGGGGATTTGAAAAGGTAGGGTTTTGGGTTGAAAAGGTAGGGTTTTTGATGCAGGGTATTTGAAAAGGTAGGGTTTTGGGTTGATGGGTTCGACGGAGATGGGCGATGGCGATGGCGGTGGCGGAGGAGGGGGAGGGGATGGGCGGCAGGGGAGGGGGAGGTGGGGGGTGAGCCGGACGGCGATGGCGGTTGTGTGGGTGGCGGCGTCGGTGGGGATGTGGATTGGGCTCCATTGGTATAGTAGGATGGTGAGCACACTCAAAGCTCAAGAAGGGCTTGTGAGCATGTGCGAGGAGCGGGCGCGGATGCTCCAGGACCAGTTCGCCGTTAGCGTTAACCATGTCCACGCCCTCGCCATCCTTGTCTCCACCTTCCACTACCAGAAGCTCCCCTCAGCCCTAGACCAGGTCTACAAGGGACCTTCTCTCTCTCTCTCTCTATATATATATATATGTGTGTGTGTGTGTGTGTGTATACCTGGATGCCATATGTACTTGCTTTTCCTGTCACTTGTTGTTTGCTTCGTTTAATTTGTGCTCACTGTTGTTTGCTTCATCCTCTTATAATTGCATTTCGTTTGTTTGCTTCGTTTACTTGTTGTTTACTTGAATTAAGCTCATTTCAAGGTTTTATCTTTGATTTACTTTCTGCTATTAGGTGGTGGTACTCCCTCTCTCTCCACTAGTTGTTTGTTCCATAGATTGGTGTTTAAATATCGCCGATCATAGCCTGAATTATGATTTTCTTCTGTGACATCCTAATAATCCCGTATCGGATAACGTGGAAGAGTGAGAGAGTCTTATACACATTTTTGTAATGATAATTTGGGTGTAAGCATTTTAGGCTGGTGGTTTGGGCCCAATAAATTGTTAGTTACTAGTGGGACTGGGTTCAGTGGGTTGGGTCGTTATATTTGGTATCAAAGCCACTCTATGACATTATTCGATATGAGACTACCAGGGTGTCACACCTTCCAAGTTTAATCTTTTATTTGCTTTCTCTTGTTTGGTACCACCCATCTCGCTTAAACTCCCCATTGTTTCTTTGATTTCATTTGCATTTAATTATATGTATGAGTAATCATATGTATTAGTTTTTCTTTGCTTCATTCAGTTCATGTTAAATTTATTTTGTCTGCGTTGGAACTAGGTTTCGTACCAAATTTATCTTTGTTTAATTTACTTAGAAAATTAATCTTTTCTTATTCCTTTCACTTGTTCTCTCTGTTTAATTGATTTCATTTTCTTTAATCTGCGTTTTTATTAATTAACTTAGAAGATTCTACTTTGGATCATCATTCTTTATAGCTTCCTACGTATCCTTAGATTTTGTTGTGCACGTTATTCCTACATTCTCTTCATTTGATTGTTTTCAGTTGTTGCGCCCCCATTTCATTTTAGATCGCTTTAAAGAAATGAACACTTTATTATGTTCGGAACCATCTCTCTGTATATAGATCTAAATTGCAATGTAATCCTTTAGAGAGTCAAATGTTTTGATTGTGAGTTTGATTTCAGGGGACATTCGCGGACTACACGGCTAGGACTGCGTTCGAGCGGCCGCTGTTGAGCGGGGTGGCGTACGCTCAACGCGTCGTTCACTCCGAAAGAGAGCTCTTTGAGATGCAGCAGGGTTGGGTGATAATGACCATGAAGCGGGACCCATCTCCTGTTCAAGACGAGTATGCCCCTGTGGTTTACTCCCAAGAGACTATCTCCTACATTGAAGCCCTAGATATGATGTCTGGAGAGGTGTAGTTCACTAAATCAATTCGTTTGGGCTGTTGTCTTTTCTACTTATAGCCTGCTTAGCCTGGTTGGAGCTTTCGCTAAAGTGCTGTGTAGCTAGAGCTTTTCAAAGAAGCACTAACACGTTTTTTGCATAAATAGCCCTTGTAATTTTTTTGCACAAATTTCCCTGAAAATGTAGCTTCTGTGCGCGTGCCCATAAAAAAACCCCTGCCATGATATCTATGCAAAAATGGCCTTTTCTCACATGCACTAGCAGGGGCATGAATTGCATACATTTTTCAGGCGTGCGCACAAATACCAACTTTGTTGGACAACTCGTGGAGTTTCATGTATTTCCAACGGTGTATATGCTAAAACCTCTTGTTTGTTAAGGGCTAGAGGCGAAAGCTCTATTGGTTTTGTTTGCTATATATGAGTGGTGCGGAGTTATATCAGAAGCTAGGCCATATAGATATTATAGTGCTAAATTCTATTTTATGCTTTTACCGCAGGAGGATCGAGAAAATATCTTGAGGGCTAGAGCTACTGGGAAAGCAGTTCTTACGAGGCCATTTCGTCTTCTAGAGTCGAATCACCTGGGAGTGGTCTTAACATTTCCAGTTTATCGATCTGGTCTATCTCCGGATGCAACTGTCGAGGAGCGTATTGAAGCTACTGCAGGGTCAGATTCGCAACTTGTATAGATTTACAGCTAAGAGCTTAGTTTGCATCTTTAATTTAAACTCCGATCGCACAGTTCATATTCTCTTTTCTGTTTTGTTTCTTCTAATGAGCGGAGACGTTAAAAAAACTACGTCTGATTGTTTGAATTTGAACATCACTTGTCCAATTCCATATATTTAGTTACTCTATGAGCTGCATTTTGTTAATAAGTTTAATTTGTTTCCATGATGCTATACTTATTCCGCCATGGTTGATTGGCCACTATTTTAGTACTAGAAGAAAAGGTTGATTGCAAACTGTAAACCATCATTAGTCGTGTTTAATAGGACTGGTGAAAGACGCTAAGGTTTTTGCAAATTTTGGCATTTTCATCTTGAACCTATTTACTACTCATGTGAACTCTCGATCGCCTGTATAATTTTAATTTATAAAAGTTTCGCGTGGTATAACTAACAAATGGAACCTAACGACTATCGAGAGATAACTCTTATATAAATGTAACTGGTATTTGTGAACTTCTGCTACGCGTCCTGTCAAAATTATGCATTCATATTGAGAGAAAAAAAAAAATTTAATCAACTGTTATTCTGCCTTTTCTTCAATAGATATCTCGGAGGAGCTTTCGATGTCGAATCACTTGTGGAGAATCTGCTGAGGCAGCTGGCTGGCAATCAAGATATAATGGTCAATGTATATGATGTCACTAACAGATCCGAGCCTCTTATCATGTATGGCCCCCAAATTCCCGCTATTTTCAATTCGCTCTCGCATGTTTGCATGCTCGACTTTGGAGACCCCTTTAGAAAGCACCAGATGGTATGCAGGCAAGTAAATTTTAGCCTATAAGCATTTCGTTTATCATATAATGCTAAAGATATCTCGACGTTCTTATATACAAATGTTGTAAATTTTCCTCGACCAGGTATAGTAAGGACCCTCCGCCTCCTCTTTCAGCTATTACAACTCCGTCTGGGGTCTTTGTCATATGTATGCTTTTGGGATACATATTATATGCGGCTTGGAGTCGTTATGATAACGTCAAAGAAGATTGCCGTAAAATGGAAGAGTTAAAGAAACAAGCAGAGGCCGCAGATGTTGCCAAGTCTCAGGTTAATATTTCAATGATATAATTGTATGTCTATATACCTATTTTATTTGAATCATGCGATCTTTGTTGTGTTATTTGAATCTCTCTTTTGTTTCTTACCGACAGTTTCTCGCCACCGTCTCTCATGAGATCAGAACGCCCATGAATGGCGTGCTCGGTAATTTCTCAATTGTCCTCGACATCGTGTTTCATTTTTGGGAAAGACGACCTTATATGGAAGAAAGAAGACTTCTCATTCTCATTCTCATTTTATGTTGCAGGTATGCTAGATATGCTATTAGATACGGACCTTAATTCGACTCAAAAAGATTATGCTCAAACTGCACAAGTTTGTGGAAAGGCTCTAATATCACTGATAAATGAAGTTCTTGACCGGGCCAAAATCGAAGCTGGAAAATTAGAGCTTGAATCGGTGTCATTCGATCTGCGATCGATTCTAGATGACGTCATCTCTTTATTTTCTGCAAAATCAAGAGAAAAAGGAATCGAGGCGAGTTCGGTTAAACGTATTCTAGTATAAAAAAGTCCTGTTTTTATTTGGTACGCTCTCGTTTGTTGTGTTTTTAAATTTTAATGTTAATCGTGCTTTTTTTTTTTTTTTTTTTTTTGATATACAGCTTGCTGTGTATGTGTCGAACAAAGTTCCTGAAATTCTCTTGGGTGACCCTGGCAGATTGCGACAGATAATCACAAATTTAGTGGGAAATTCAATTAAAGTAAGAATCGTTCATTCCATCCGTTTCTACTTGTTTTTTCTACTTCTTTTTATTGTCTTTCTATTATCGAAATCAATTGCTGTAAAGCTTCGCTTTCACTTTCGATTATTATCTACTAATTTGTCCTTGCTGGACTCCCCGGCAGTTTACGGAGCAGGGCCACATATTTGTTCAAGTTCATTTGGCAGATCATCTAAATCTGGGTATTGATGCAAAAGTCGAAACGAGTTTGAACGGACATCGAGATGAAACTAAAGTTATCTCCACCGGCGGAACTTTTAACACTCTAAGCGGATTCGAAGCAGCAGAGCCCCGAAACAGTGGGAAAATTTCAAGCATTTGCTATTAGAAAACGGCTTCAGCGACAAACCATTTGAGAGTAATGACTCTAACAAAGTGACGCTTGTAGTAAGCGTAGAAGATACCGGAATCGGTATTCCATTACATGCGCAAAGTCGGGTGTTTACTCCATTCATGCAAGCGGATAGCTCGACTTCGAGGAATTACGGAGGAACGGGAATTGGGCTGAGTATAAGTCAGTGCTTAGTCGAATTGATGGGTGGTCAGATAGGCTTTATAAGCAGCCCTCATGTCGGAAGCACTTTCACATTTACTGCCGTCCTTCGAAGATGCGAGAAAAGTTCGGGGGCGGATATGAAAAAGCCGCTTTCTGAAGCTCTCCCCAAGTGCTTTCAAGGAGTGAAAGCGGTTTTAGTTGATAAAAGACCCGTGAGAGTCGCCGTAACGAAATATCACCTGCAGAGACTGGGGATTACAGTTGACGCTTTTAGTACTGTCGATCTGGCTGCCAGCGCGTTCTCCAAACAAAACAGAAATACGGTATCTGGGTAAGCGAGTTCTCCTCTTGCATGATATGATGTTTTCCTTTTTGTGCAAATTAATTTCAAAATGTAGATCTTCTCGCTACTATTTTTGGAACAGGTATAAAAAGGACCCATGCATATTATTAATCGAGAATGATCTTTGTTCTTCCGAGACGGGTGCCTCCGTACACAATCAACTATTCGGGCAGAAACAGAACGGCTTTACGCCCCGGGTTCCCAAATTGATCCTTCTAGCTACTTCCGAATCGGATAAAACGAAGGTGGGATTTTCCGTCGATGCCGTGATCATGAAGCCTCTGAGAGCTAGCATGATAGCGGCGTGCTTTCAACAAGCGCTCGGGATCGGGCAAAAGCCGATTAGGGAGAAACCCAATAGATCGGCTTTCCTGCACGGCTTATTGGCTGGAAAGTACATATTGGTCGTCGATGATAACAAGGTGAATCTTAGAGTGGCGGCGGGAACCCTAAAAAAGTACGGGGCGAAGGTGGAGTGTGTTGAGAGTGGGAAAGATGCTCTCTCCCTTCTACAATTCCCTCACAAGTTCGACGCTTGTTTCATGGATGTTCAGATGCCGGAGATGGACGGGTTAGTCGAATCTATTGTCTTTATTGTTTTAGTACCCTTTAAATCTCCCTCGCTATCTACTTTGCGAAAACTCTGATCTGAAACTTCTGCTTTTAGCTCCAGCAGAAACCTATCGAAAGTTATTCTAGCGCCAAAAATCCTCTTACTCGTGAATCCCCAGGTTCGAGGCAACTCGGCAAATACGACTAATGGAGAAAAAGATGAACGAGCAAATGACGAACGCGGAAGGAACACAAATCGAGCGGTTGGGGAAGACCGAATGGCATCTACCAATTTTAGCCATGACGGCCGACGTCATCCAAGCGACCTACGAGGAGTGCATGAAATGCGGAATGGACGGTTACGTCTCAAAGCCCTTCGAAGAAGCTCAACTCTATCAAGCAGTCGCCAAGTTCTTAGTCCCCGACGCGAGCTTCTTCGGTCATCTGGCCAGGCGCCAAAATTTTGATGAGTAGGATTTTCACAAAAAGCCCCAAATTCGGAATAGCAAGTAGCTGTGTATAGTCGGTAACGGAACGCAAGATCTCGTCGAGCCAATGTATAATGTTGTTGCAATAGTGTGTATCGATTTTTCCTGCTATGTTGTATGATGTAAAAAATCGAAAAACCCAGATCCAGCTGTGTACAAAGGTGGCTTTGCTTCTTGTTGATTTCTTTCTCTGATGATGTGCATAATTTTGTTCTTAAGAGATAGTAGTAATATGCTGTTATTGTGTAGAACTGTTGAGAGAAGGTAGCTTTTGAGATCACTCTTTCATTGTTGGATCATAGCAGTCTGGAGAGGAGAGCTTTTGATGAAAAAAAATGAGAGTAAATTACACTTCTGGTCCTGGAAACTTATTAAGAACTCTGTAAATTATTGTAATTAAGTAGTTTAGTTGATTAAATATTAAAGAGTTGGTGATATGAAAGTGATGAGATGTTTTAATTGTTGTCTTATTATTAATTATAATATTATTATATTATTTCTGCGTTAATAATACATTAATATTTAATCAATTAAATTGAGTTGTAGAGTTTGATAACAATAATTTAAAAAGTTTGAGATAGAATGAGAACGGAAATATCACGTACCTGATAGTTTGAGGGCCAAAGTGTAATTTATTTTAAAAAAAAGAGCAATGCTATTCGTACACCAAGAAATAAGGCTGCGTTTGGTTTGGGGATAAGAAAAATTTAGTTATACCGGAGATAGGTATAAGTTATGGTATTAGCAGGAACTAGTGTAAATTTCTGTTTGGTTGGGTTTAAGAGTTATACCGGGTAAGAAGAATAAAGAGAACTAAAATTTTAATTTATAATTAAAATTTTACTGATATGATTTTAAATATTTAATTTAAAATATTTATTAAAAAAATTATTAAAATTTATATTTTACTTATATATAAAAAAAATTATTAAAAAAATTTATCATATAATTTATTAAAATTATATGATAAATTTATTAAAAATTAAAGTTCAAAATTTTAAAAGCTATAAAATTGAAAATTGAAAATTTAAAAATTTATAAATGTTAAAAATTTTAATTTTAATTGTCTTAAATAATTAGTTAATTATCTAAATACTTAAATAATTAGTTAATAAAATAATTAAATTAATTAAAATATTGGATTAATTAAATAGTTAAAATAATAATTAAAATTATATTAATTTAATTAAGCTTATTCTCAAATGTGAACAATTCTTGTTTCAGGAAAAAGCTGGAATAGTAATTCCAGTCTTATACCAGCTTATTCCAGAAAGACGAGAACAGCTGTTCCCACCCCTACTTAATTGCGTTTGGATATAACTAGAGAGGATAAGCCCTTATCCCCTCCTAGTTCTCGTTACCAAACGAAGCCTAAATGTACAATGTACACCTCACCCATCCAGAGGCGAAACTTCACCATCAGTCACTTCGAAATGAGAAAGAAATCAACATGAAAAATGATCCAGAGCATTTTCCTCTCTGCAAGAAGCAAAAATGAATTAGTAGCTCCTAACGGAGCAGAGGCTTCAATTTGAAACTACTACTTTTATCAACAACAACAACAAAAAAAGAAGATAACATAGTACTACTTCCTCAAACATATTTGCTTAAATAACACATAAACAAACTCGCCATGCGGAGTTCGCTGCATAAGAAGGAATTGGCAGAAACCAAAAGCAGTGGATCAGCAAACTCATACTCTACTCTTTCATGCAGATTTCCTCTCCAATGCACAAATATATATATATACAGAGATAGCAAGAGAACATTACTAAGATATCAAACACTACATCGAGAAACAATTCTACAAGAAACCTAGAACCCATTACAAATCCTGCCTAAGATAGGTCGAATAGGTTGCGTCCGTGCTGTAAAAAGACTCGTCAAGGGCCGCAAAGACGTTATCGCCCTTCATGTCATCCCATTTTAGCACCTCTCTGATATACTTAAATGCATCGTCGATCATGCTTCGCTCGAGAGCTTTCATCTGGAAAACGAAGAGCTTCCGATCGCAGAGAGAAGCATAGAGATCCTTGAACTTCACCGCGATGAAGTAGTACGCGTGGCTCGCGAGTGACTGGTTCGTGTGGTGCGGTTTTACGGGGCTGAAATCGGAGAACCACTCGCACACCGTCAAAGGGATCTTATCTATCTTTCCTTCGAAGGTGTCGTACTTGTTTAGGAGGAGGACGAAGGGGGTGTCTTGGAAAGAAGGGTGGTTCACTATATTTTCGAAGAGTTCTTTGCTTAAGATCATCTTGTTGCAAAGATCGCCCGAATCTCGAGGCCACATTTGGTCGTAGTCGCTAAGAGAGACGCAGAAGATCACAGCACGAATGTCCTCGAACATCTCCAGCCATTTGCACCCTTCATTTAACCCTTTGGAGTCCACGCGGATAAGTTGGTACCTACCGCAAACAAACAGAGGAAGAATGTATTTAGCTTCTAAATAAATGCTGGTTGAGTAGAAGCTTCAAATTCGAGCTCATGCTTTCAAAGTTTGGAAGCACATTTTAGTTTCTAACCACTTTTAGAAAGTTTAAAATTTTTTGTTCGCCAAATATCAGGCTTCAAGTTGCTTCTCAACTAGAGAAGCTATTCTAAAGCTTGTCCATTAAAATTCTCGACACTTTCCCGAGATAGAAGCAAGAACTTCAAACTGGAGCTTTTGCTTTTGGGGCACTCAAGCACATTTCAGTTTCTTATTTTCACTGTTTGTCCAACACCGAGCTTCAGCTTCTCGATTTGAGAATCGTCGTCTCGAGTCAAGAAGTTGTTCCATAAGCTAGGCCAAATGGACACCACTCACCCCAAAGAGGTCAAGTCGTGAACACTCATGATAAACTCCACTAATAATCGGCTTAGTCTAATCAAATTAGGTATAAAGAGGAAAAGTAGACTACGCGACTAACTTAGTTTGGGAGGACGGGCAGTCGAATCTTCCAGCGGGTGGGTCGGAAATCATGCTTTGATCATCTAGAGAGAAGTCAAGGGAAACAAGGCCGTGGCAGTCGGTGACGCCCTCGGCATATAGGATGTCTTTCTCAGTAGGTTCATACTCGTTGCTGGAAATTTCAATCGCCTGCAAAATGGAAAGAAGATGCATAGTCATTGGTGTTAAATCATGTAAAACAACTGTTTTTCTCAAAAAACTTAAGCTGATTGAGAGCAGTATTTTTATTAATACTCTCCCTTACGTCTAAATTCAAGGCTTTTGATAGACCCATGACGTAGACTTGAATTAAATAGAAAAAAATTAATTATGCTAGAAGTCTGAAGTGACTCGAACTCGGGATCTTCTGCTTTGATACCATGTTAAATAATGAGAAACATCACAGCTTAAGTCGGTAGAGAGCGGTATTTTTATTTTTTTATATTTAACGATTGGTACAAAGAAACTGCATATTATTGAAAAGCAAGGGAGTAGTTTGTTAATTAGTCTCAGTATGTTAAATCATTTCCGATGTAACAAACCAGCGTTGCATTTGAGCAAGGATTTAAGTGTCATGGCACGGGGTCGTGCCGAAAATTTATTGGCACGGTACGGCACGATGCGTGTCGGGCCATGCCGATGAGTGCCGGTCACAAAAAATACATGTGTGCCGACACATAATGACATAAAATATTTATTTTCTTTAGCAATAAAATTTTTTAATTGCTTATTATATATTTTTATCAAATATTTTGAACTTTATCGAGAAAATTACTTAGTAATTTAAAGAAAAAAGGATTTTGACCTGTGCCATCGGCACAGGGGGCTGTATTGTGCCGGTATCTTGTTGGCACGATACGGCACGGCGGATACTGCCCGTGCCGATGGATACTTAAATCCTTCCTTCGGAAAAATGCAAAATCACAAAAATAGCCCAGCAAAGTTGATATTTGCATGCGTGCCTGGTTCCAGAAAACCAACTTTATTTGCAATCATGCTCGTACCACGGGTTTATATGCAAAACTTGTTTTATCGTAATTGCCCTGGCACAGGCACTTTCTGAAAGTAAACAAGGATTTCAGGGGGACAAGCACGCAGATCCCAACTTTGCAGCATAGTAATGTATTTGCGAATTTGCACAGGTTATATGCAAAATATCCAGATAGCATTGAGCGTACCCTATCGAGAAAATAACCAGCAACATCGGGAAGAGAGTGCAACTCATTCCTCCTTTTATACGTCTCTTGGATTGCAGGATCTTTCCAGATCTCCTCCACGACAGGGGCGTATTCGCGAGTCGCGGCAGGGAAAAAAGCATCCAGGTCTCCCATAGCCACGATTTCCAGCAGCCAGTCAGAAAAGTGTTTCAACCTTTGGTTTATCGAATATACACACGAGCTATCTTCCTTGGCTTCGCTTTCCCCTGATTATATGTCATTATTATTTTTTTTTCTATTTCACAGCGTGAACGGTTCATATATCGAATCAACTTTAGCTTACGATCTGATGAAATGAAAGAGTGCATAATGAAGATTTAACTATCAAATATCAGAGTATAATGTCACGAAATTTTTTCCACTTTTCATGAGAAAGAATATAGCAAACTCGAATGAGCAGAGCAACAGAAGAGAGAACGTTTCTCCGAACTTTCCCCATGCGGACGGTTCATAGAATGTGCTTTCGCCATGTGGAAAGTCCATAAAAAGTGTCACATGGGCAATATTTGGTTTTAAAATTCCATATTTTGTTGATTAATTCTTTTTTGTAAATAAATAAATTCTCCAATAATTTATGAAAATTCTAATAAAAGGAGTAACAACGATTAACATATCCCCCGACCACCCTAAACGGGTAAATCGGAGGGGTTCGGATTAGGAAATTAGTACCTTCATCAAAAGCAAAAGAATTTATCAGCAAGTCTAATATGATTACGTAAAACATGATGATATTGTAAATGAAAAAGAGTATTATAGTGGCATTGTAACAGCTACACATATGTAGAGCTATACCAGAAGGGTCGGACTGATCAGCATGCAGCCCGCGATTCCTTTTCTCCTCCAAAGCTTCATCCTCAAATTGTTCCCGTCCTTCAAGCAATAAACTGAGATATTTGTAGAGGTTGCTTTGAATCATGAGCTTCATACTATGCATTTCTTCTGGAGAGAACTTGCTTCCGTATAAGAACTTCGCCTATATATTTTGATACAAGTAAATTATTTGGTTATCGTGGAAAATTATAAAGCCACATCATCTTTTCCTTCCTATAGATTCTTGTAAGACGATATTCAGATAATTAAAAATTATCAGATTTATATCAAAATACAACAATGTAGAAGCACCGGTATGAGTGAAAGAATGAGCGTAAATTAAAGAGGGCTAAATTACAAATTTACTTTCTCCAGTTTGATGATGCTGCTTAGTGGTACCTTTTCCAGACAGTATAAGAGTAGAACTTAATCGGTCCTTGTAATATTCTTCATGCTTTGAACTATGAGGATGAAATTGAAAATGGAAATCAACCTTTAAGCGCAGACTTTGTAAGCTTACCTGTTTAAAAATGGTACTCGATCCAGAACCCTCTAGTCCAAGCAACAAAAGTTTTTGCACTCTTTTTTGCTCTAGATACTCCGGAATTAGCCTACTTGAGGGTGCAGATGCGTCTTCTCTCAACCCAGGAGTATTCTCAGGAGGTGTTGGCAACGAGAACAGCGAACAAATAAGACGAGTCGACGCCTATCTAGCAAAACAAAACGTAATAACTGCTCAAATAATTTAACATAAAAGTTCATCAACTTCAGGCCCGCTTCTGCTCAGCCGGAATTTCTGGAGAAGTACTTTTTGAGTATCTTCTGCAAAAGTTTCAAATTGGAGCTTCTATTCTCGAGGCACAAAAAGCTCATTTTAAGCTTCTTGCCGCGACAAAAGCTCCAGACTCCAGTATTTTACAACCGAACATCTGCTTTCTAGAAGCTTCAGGTTTTTGAAGTAGAGACGCTGTTTCCCAGAAGGCAAGCCAGACAGACAATTACGGGAGTTATTTGCCAACAGATGAATGTACCTTTTCCCAGATTTTTCCTCTTATTATATTCTGCCCCTCCTCCTCATAGGAACCATCATCATATACCCAGAAATGAGTACCTCGTGGGCATTGTACATTGGCCAGCTGAAACAAAGGTCAGTAAAAGCTGTCATCAAGTTCCCGGAGAAGCTTAAAAGCGCTAGAATTCAAAGGCTGTAAAACTACTAGCAAAACCTAAGCCACTTGAAATATCAAACCAAGAGCAAATTGAATGTCTAGAAGTTTGGCGATCTATATATTTGAACCGATTACATCAACGATCTATTCTAGTTTTAACTCGTAAATGAGCGACTCAGTCACACTCAAGCCGCAGTGTTGAGAGGAAGAACACTCGATACTCTTGTTTGCGCAAGGGATAAAATTCACCAAAATCATGAAATTGAATAAACGCCGCGTTAAAGAATAGAGTACAAAGCAACTACAGCAATATATTTAACCTCCCAGAAAAATCAAAGTGCTTCTTACCTTGAGCACTCTGAGCTCCAGTTTAGTGATTTCACGGCCATTTATAAAGACCTGTGTATTACCATTACTAGCATCGGGCTGTAGCTTTCCTCCCACGTTCAGCTTCGAACTAATAATCTGATCGGGCTTCTCACCTTCCTGCCATTGAACAAAATAATAAAGAAACATATAACCGTCCTAATGAGATAACTGGTAGAAAGAATTCAATATTAGCAGCTGTTATAACCAAAAAAGAGGTATTCCAGTACACATCACCATAACTAAACTAAGCTACTACCGGGACTCTGGTTCAGAGTTTAGGGTTTAGGGTAGGGAGTTTTCTCTACGCACCTGAGAATCGATCACTATTCCAACCGATCCGTGGAATAGTGTTATCATTCACACTATTGATCGTACCCAATTATCCGAAGTATCCCTCGCCACTACAGTAACTACGCCAAACGCGAAACCGACATAGTGTAGTTACTCCTCGATTATCTTGGAATAGTGTATGCATTTTTTAAATATCACTAATTTCACTATGCTCCAAATTTGACCAATTATGGATCTACTATGGTAGTATCTATGTATCAATCGAAGAACAATATGATCAAAATCAAAAGAAACAATGTTGAAATCTTAGGGGAAAAAAGGAGAAGGACCTTATATACCTTTCCCCAGAGACCAGAATCCTTGTCATACCAGAATCTCCCGGGCTTGAGCTTCTGCGGCGGAGACGGGCAACCGAAGAGGTCGTCGAGCTCCTGCTGCAGCAGGGCATGGGAGTTGACGGTGAGCTGGCCGGGACGGAGCTGGTTTGCGGCGCAATCCCTTTCCGCCTTCATGATCTGCTGAACCTCACGGGGGCTGAAGAGCTTGGAGAGCATGCGGGAGCTCTTGCCGAGGGCGGAGCGCTTGGGCTCGGCGATCGGGCGACCGATGCAGCCGACGCATTTGCGGCCCTCCGGCATCGACCCCATCGACCGCAGCACGCAGTCGCCGCAGTAGCGCGCGCCGCACGCCAGGCACGCCTCCCGATCCCTCAGGATGCTCCCCTTCCCGCACCGGGCGCACGCCCCCCTCCGCCCCATCCCGCCGCCCCTCTCCTCCTCCGCCGCAGCCGATGACGTAGAAGAAGAAGGCGGCGGAGGTTGCGGCGATGCGCCGGCGATCGGGTCCCCGGGCGGCTCCGCCTTGAGATCGGCAGTCTCAGGGCCGTGCTGAGGAGGGGAGGCGGCGGCAGAGGCGGCGGCGGAGGCGGAGGCGGAGGCGGAGCTCGCGTCGGCGGCGCCGTCGGAGTCGGGCTGAGGAAGCACGGCGGAGGAGGAGCGCGCGCTCTCGGTCGCCGCCCCGCGCGGCGGATCCGCGCAGCGGGATCGGGCGAAGCGGTAGCCCCTGGGTAGCGCCGTAGCCGCCGCAGCCGCCGCTTCGGCCGCGGCGGCCGCGGCGGCGGCTGAGGAAGAGGAGGAGGAGCTCCGACTCTCCAATGGTTTGATCCTGGGGACTTCGTAGGGGATCGGAGGGCCATCGTACTCAACGGCGATGGAGTAGTCGAGCTGTTCCTCATCGGGCAACGGAGCCCCGGGGGGAAGCATCTTCCTCAGCGCCTCCTCCCACGAGCTCGCCGCCGCCGCCATTAACGCACCAAATCTCAGTGTAAGGTTCGTTCTATGGTTAGGGTTTTGGGCGCCATTAATGGAGCTCGGATAACACAACGGGGAGAAAAAGAAAAAAAAAGAAGAAGAAGAAGATGATGAAGAAGAGGAGGAGAGAGAGGATACGTTAGGAGTTGGTGAGAAGATAACGGAGAGATTTAACGGAGAAGAACAGTTTTAAAGCGCTAACAACCGTTAAAATTAACGGCGTAGATAACGGCGTTTGACACTGAGTTGACCCCCGACTATTTTATTACTTCGCGCGTTAAAGTCTGAGCGTCAACGAAATTACTAAAATATCCCTGCACGATATATCGTTCAATTTATGGAAAACCCCCTCAGCTAGAACAATTTGAAATTTACTTATCAACTATTTTCTTTTTCTTAAAAAGTTTATTAAAACTTTTCTTATTTTAATTTGAATTTATTTTATCGACCGCCACCAAAGAGATTAAATCACTGTTTTACATTTAATTATTATAAAATTTTTAAAAAAAATTAAGACTGGATTGGTAATCAATCGTTGACCATCTGAAGCGCGTTTCGAATCAAACGATCAGATTGAGAAGGAATCTAACTAAAACTGATTTTTCTCAATTCAAACACGGAATCAAAACTCGAATGGCAGGTTCGGCCTAGAGGAGTTGAACCGATTCTTGATCAAACTCTTAAGAAGCTTAAAAATTAGACTCGAACTGAATCGACTTATATTGCTCGGAGTGAAATGGTTTACAAAGACTGGGGTAAAAAAAAAAAAAAAAAAAAAAACTTAGGTTAGAAAAGCAGTAGATGCTGGAATTAAAAATAAAAGAATAATAATATTCGCTAACTTATGAGATTGCAAGACCCTTTCTTAGAAGAAGTGTGAATTCTTCTTGAGATTGTTTGCCATTTCAGATAATAGCGTATCACTCGACCACGTTTCTACCGAAAATCACTCGTCATTATGGGTAATGGCGCGATTCTTGGCCGCGACTAGTGGATCGTGTTCGGGCCAGGATCGCGTCGACCACGGACTCCACGCCTTATGATTCTGCCCGCTTGATTTTCGAGCATTACTTGCTCAGTTTGCCTGGTCTCGATTCTTACTTCTAGTCGGTTTATAAATCAGTTGACTGATATCGCGTTTGGTTTTAGCTAATTCCCGCCTATGTCTTGTTCGGTTTTCAGACGTTTTTTCTCGGCTCATTATGGGTAATGGGGCGATTCTTGGCCGCGACTAGCTAGTGGAGCGTGTTCGGGCCAGGATCGCGTCGACCACGGACTCCACGCCTTATGACTCAGTTTGCCTGGTCTCGATTCTTACTTCTAGTCGGTTTATAAATCAGTTGACTGATATCGCGTTCGGTTTTAGCTAATTCCCGCCTATGTCTTGTTTGGTTTCAGACGTTTTTTCTCGGCTCATGGCGTATCGCCTTTCGATTTGTCCGAGTCGGTTGATTTAGCTGACCGACTAAATCACCACGCATCAGTTTTTGATTCGATTGAGCTGGTTAACCACGTTGATCGTCCTTCTTGCTACATAGTGATTTTTTCGGCTTCAACAGGTGTGTGTACGATTTGATTCGATTTATATAGTTTTTAGTTCATTGCGATTCAATTTTTTCAATTTTGATTCGGTTTAAACATACTTCTTAATCGAACTGAACCAAAAATGAAAACCAAGTAGTTATATTTTTTGTATAAATTATTTATTAAAATTTTATATAGATGATTGAATATTGATTGTATATCAGCAAAATTTGAAAAATTCTATGTTTTATAATTATTTTTTTTTTGTGTATACTTTAACAATAATTTAATTATAAATTTTAAAGTATAAATTAATTCATAAAAATAAAAAAATTGAAAATTGATTTGGAATTAATTCGGTTTGGTTTGAATTAGTTCTGAATAAAAATTAGTTCGGTTTGATTGTAATTTTTTTCAAATAAAAAAATTCAGATCGATTTAAAATTTACCTAAAAATTAAACAAAACCAAATTAATTACATCTCTATAAGCAATAAAAATAATTTAAACTGCAACAATTAAAAAAATTATAGGGTGTTAATTGAATAAAAAAATTGTGTGATCTACTTTAAAATTCCCAATAGTTAAGAATAGCTAATTGACTTAATTTTGTTTGCTATAAATGATTAAATAAATTTAATAAAATATTTATATATTTAATATAAATAACAAATAAAAAAAATATCTGCTGATGGGGTTATTTCATAATTTCTTATGTTGAGGGGTCTCTATATATTTTTGCATTAAAATTTTGAAAATGGCTGAGGGGTATTTTAGTCATTTCAATTTTGCGCATGTTTATTTCGTCCGGCGTTTTGATGCGACTACATCGCAGGAACAATTTTTTTACTCCATTAATTATGAGAGGAAAAATAGTACCCAATTAAAATTTACCACGTCAGTGCACTCGGTCTACTCAATTAGTTCCTACGGTTCACCTGAAGAAAAGGACGGTGTGGGGCCCACAGCATGTACTAAGTACTAACCGTTGGATCACAAGGGAACGAGAGTGATGGGACGTAGACTTTTTCTCCTGCACCCGGTGTATAACTAAATCTCATACACCGCACCAATAAAAAAATTAAAAGGCAATTACTTTCTTACCCTACAAATTTTCGATTTTCTTAATTACTCCTCTTAAAACATTAATATTAAAAATATTTTTTTACCCCTCCAATTTTTTTTCAAATAAACTTCCAAAGTTACAATTTAAATTAATGAACTGTTAATCTCTATATAAAATTATTATTTTATTTTTTAAAATATATTTTTTTATCCTAATCAATTTTTATTTATATGTTCTTAAGTTAAGAATAAAATAGATATTTTAATTTTTTTTAATTCGAATAAAAATTTAACTCGAATTTAATTCGAAATAATTTAATGAGTAGCAATAGCAAAAGTATTTTTAAATAACGGAAGAATATATAAAGAGTATATTTGAAAAAAAAAATAGTAAATAAGATATTTTTAAATTATTGAAGAATATATAAGATATTATTCCAAGATTAAAATAAAATTTTTAAAGAGCTATTAATAATTTTTTTTTTTCACTATTTTATAATTATCTTTTTATTTTATAATATATTTTATAATAAAAGTGGGCAAAGCATGTGGCAGTTAAGCATAAATTATTGACTTGTAAATTATAAGTTTGGCGTGAAACTAATTGAGCCGAGACACAATCAAGACCTGTAGATGCTGCGTCTGTATGCTTTAAGTGAATTGGTTGCATCTTTTTAACAGCTTGAGCCTTTGGGATTAATAATTAGCGCCAACGATTCGATAAGTGGTATCAGAGCTTTTAGTCACAAATTTGATTCTCGCATGCTGCGAATTTGTGCAAGTGCCTGAAGGAGATTGCTGGCTTAAATGGGCATGCATCTTGCTGACGACGGGAGGTCAGGTTAGGCCTACTTACGTTCAAAATGGTGGAAGGTCGGGTTCGAACAAGTTATATATATTCGAAGTGGCGTGTGGTTGGTTATGCAGAGTTACAATCGAGTCATGTGAGCGTTGTATCTATATGCTTTAAGCGAATTGGTTGTATCTTTCTAACAGCTCTTGCTTTTGGGATTAATAGTTGACACCAACGATCTGACACATCGATCGTGTGGGCCCCGCAATTGTGATTGTCATTGGATCATGAAGCGGACGATGATGAACCGTGTGGTGGTACAACAACTACAATGTCTCAAATTAGCGATGCTACTCATACATCTGATAGTGGGCGTATATTTTATACCCCACCTATCTAAAGGGTGGCGTAGACTCGCTAGTTACATCAAATGACTGCAGGAAGAACCCCACCTATTGGATCAATGTAGACTCGGCAATCTCTATCCATATCCGCATATTTGCAGGTATGGTCACTAGTTTTGTTGAACTAAAAAATCGTGAGTAAAAATCAATGGATACTTATTAAATTATTAATATTTTGGGCAACTCACATGTACTATATATATATATATATATATATATATATATATATATATATAGAGAGAGAGAGAGAGAGAGAGAGAGAGAGAGAGAGAGAGAGGTTGAAATACTACGATAGTAAATGCGCTCCGTTGCCACTCATTTGTTTTCGATTATAGACCTTTCAAAATGACGATCGATATCGTTAAATATGATTCAGATCATTTAAACTATTTAAAATTTAAATTTCATATTTTTTGATATTCTTTTCTTGTCCATCAAGTAGACACAAAAATAAACGGCTGAAACTAAATATCCTTCAAAAAGTAACGATATAGGAGTCTCGTAATCAATATCATGAGTATAGATCTTATTTTAAATAGTTTATTTTTTTTTTAACCAAAGTTTAATTAGTTTAGAATCTTTTATACTATATATTAAGCAAGCAAAAGACTCATATTTATCATTAAAATTATAAATTTTGCAACTCCTTGATCATTAGATCAACGATGTCGAACAGATTTGAAATGTAATTTTCAGACAGTTTAAATGAATCTAAATCAGATTCAACGATACCGATTGCCAATTTGAAAATTCCATCATCGAAACAAATGAGTAGCAACGAAACTCGTTTGTTATCGATAACATTCCAGCTCAACTCTCTCTCTCTCTCTCTCTCTCTCTCTCTCTCTATATTTATATATATATATATATATATATATATATATATATATATATATATATATATATATATATATATATATATATATATATAGTTATAAAGTTATATACTAATTTTTTACAAATTAATTAGTGGTTTTTTTTGGTAGATTTTTTTAGACCATTTGATATCCAGGTAACTATATTTTAAAATATGTGAATTTTCATTTATGCATAGATTATTCAGATAATATTAATTATATATATAATTTTAAAATATCAAATTTAATATATATTGTACTAAACTAAAATTTAATATTTTTGGGAGAAAATTGAACACCTCCTAGTTAATCATTCAATATTATTATTACGGTTAATTTCATACAGTTCCCAGTAAATATATCGAATAGCAGATATATTCCTACAAAGTTTAATTTTTTCATATTTTTTCTAAGTTATTCATATATGTCAAAAACACAGCTAACCATAGGTTAAATATTTAACCTTAGTTAATTAGCGAGGTAGATTTATTTTTTTATTATTTCAAATATTATATTTAATTATATTTTTTTCAATCGTTGGGATTTTTGAAAAAATATATTTGTAATGGCAAAATTAATATTTTACTTATATTTTTAAAAAATAAACAGTAAAGTGATAATAATAAACCAAAAGGGTATATATGAACAACTTATAATTTTTAAAGATATAAATATAAAAAATTAAAATGTGTAAGAATATATTTATTATTTAATATATTTATGGGGGAGTTGTATGAATTTAATCTTTATTAATAAGTGTGGTGTAGCGGAATACACTTATACACCCGGTGCAGGGAACAATGTTCTCCGTGGCGGGGTAGGGGTTGTTTTGGTACGGACGGTTCACGAGGGTTGGTGTACGGAGTGCCGACAATGGATTACGGAATCCGACCGTTGGAGTTTAAAATAAAAAAGTTAAAAAAAAAAAATAAAAAATGTTGCAGTGAATTGTTTGGTGGGGCCCATTCATTGAATGGATTGGATTGGATTCTCCTTTGTTGGTGAATATATATATATATATATATATATATATATAGAGAGAGAGAGAGAGAGAGAGAGAGAGGGTTCTACTGTATTCTTCTGAATAAAATTTTTTTATATTCATAAATTTTTATCCTTTGGATGGAAAAATGTACGGATAGGATTATAGTAGTTCCTAAGATTTTTACTATTTTCTCAACAACCAAGTAAACTCTAGCTAGGCTGCGTTTGGTTCGGGTATAAGCGAAAATTGGTTATTTCGGGGATAGATATAAGTTCAGGTACAAGCAAAATTATAGTAATTTTGTGTTTGGTTGAGTATAAAGGTTATACCGGAATAAGAAAAATTGTGTTTGGTAAGTTAAAGAGTAATAAAAATAATAGAGGGGATTAAAATTTATAGAATAAAATAAAAAAATTTAAAATTTTATAAATTTAAATATCTTATAATTTAAAAAATTTTAATTGAAAAAATAATAATAATAAGTAACAGGTAGAACAGCTGTTCCACCTGTAGGGTGGAACAGTTGTTCTACCCTTATACCGGAATAACCTGGTATGGGGAGACAGCCACACTTAAATATTGTTTGGGTATAAAGGAGGGGGATAACCCCCTTATCCTCCTTTATACCGGTTGTCAAACGACCCCTAGGGGGACCACTATCATCCTAACTGCACATTCTTTCATCCAATGGTGAAAAAGTTATGAATACAAAGTGATTTATACTCATAAGAGTATAGTAGACCTACGCTATATATATATATATATATATATAATATATATATATATATATATATATATATATATATATATATATGTGAGTTTATATATTATAATTATAAATTTTTTATTATTAGATTTGTATTGAGATTTGTGCTATTATAAAGGAAATAAAAAATAAATAACATAAGTCTCAATACAAATCTAATGGTAAAAATTTTGCAAGCATATTTGAACTTGTGCTTTTGAAAGTATATAAGCCCTACTTTTATATATATATATATATATATATATATATATATATATAAAAGAGAGTTAGACTGGAATACTATCGATAGCACCAAGTCATTGGTAGTATCAAGTTTTTAGTTTTTGGATTATAGGATGTGTGGTTAAGATGATAGTGGTACCCTAAAATTTACTAGGTGGTTGGTTGAATAGTAAAAATTTTAGAAGATCATTATAATCCCAACCGCATATATTTTCATCCAACGGCTGAAAATTTGATAATACCAATTGCTAGGTGCTATCGATAGTATTCTAGACGGACTATATACACACACGCTGATATGATACTCTCTTAATTATTTGATCAGATTTACTTAAGGCCTGCAGTGTAGTTTGCTGTTCGCGAGTTAGCACGTGATTAGGTTTAATCAGGACTGGTAATCTAGCTCATTATCTGGGAGACAACTCGTGATTAAATTTACTTTGGACTGGCAATTCAACTCGTTATTTATAAGTTAGTTCGGTTTGTAACGACCCGGCCCACTAGCAATAATAACTCGTTGGGCCCAAACCACAATTCCATCACATCCGATGTGGGACAACAATTGGGGGACAATTGGGGGCGTCACAGACTCCGTGTGGGACAACCGTTTAGGCCTGACGTCCTCGGGCCGGCCTCGTCAGCCCGTCAGCCCAAACACACACACACACAGCAGCGCAAGATCACCAGGTGATGTGAGACTTGTCTCGCTAGATCTGTCATCTAGACCCAGGCTCAGCCGAGACTCGTAACACACTTCCGACTGGTTATTGACTCTGATACCAAATGTAACGACCCGGCCACTAGCAATAATAACTCGTTGGGCCCAAACCACAGCCCAAAATGCTTAAGCCCAGTTATTATTACTAGTGTCCATGTCTAATATAAATCCAATCACAATTTCATCCACATCCGATGTGGGACAATTGGGGACGTCACATATTTACCCTGATTATTATTTAAAATTTTTTAAATTTATTTTAAAATTATTAAAATACTAAATTATATTTATAAAGTTTTGAAGAGTTTATTAGATATTATCCCAAAAATGTAATAATGTCTGAAAAAAAATATATACAAAATAGAAAATAAGGAAATTCTAAATTATATTGTAATTAGGCCCAAATACTATATTAGCTTAATAATAGAGGTGTTCACGGATCGGGTCGGGTTCCGATAGTTGATATATTATATTCGTATTTAAAAAAAAAATAGGTAGAAAAAAAATTTTCTATCTATTTAACTTTGATAGGGTCCGAATCTGTGTACTTATGTTACTAATATATTCATAGAATATATTTGAGCAGTAATGAATAGTAACTATCTGCTTAAAAGCGAATACAACTCTGATACGTATCGGGTCTAAATCGAATATAAGTATCCATATACATATAATTTTTATAGATTTTATTAAAATATATGCACCTATTATGAAATATTACTCCAAAACACATGCATCTATTATTATATAATTTTAAAAAAAATTAGCTCAAATTTTTTTTATGCTCGAAATTTTAATGAATAATTTTTTTTTTAATTGTAAACTATTCATTTTTTATTTTTTTCGGATCCTAATATTCTAGACATGTTTGATTAACAATGGCATTTTCGAAATAATAACCAACTTTAAACACATTTTTATTACGTAATTAATAATTAATTAATTATATTATATATAAAAATCGCATCGTCTCTTTACGCGCCGTGCCCCAAATCCTAAATTTTTTTTTCCACATTATTAATTTTTCTATTTATTTATATCTCGACCAAATCCCCAAATCCTAACCCTAACCCTAACGCATTTCGATCTCCATTTCCCCAATTCCTCGGCTGGTAAGGGATTTTTTTTTTTTTTTTGATTTTTGGAACCCAATTTGATCCCTCGTTGTTCCCGATTTTGTTTTGAATTAGGGTTTTGGTGATTTGGGGCGAAATCGATCTCGATCTCATGGAAGCGGCAGCGGCTCTTCGATCCCCGTTATGCCTATCTCAAAGCCCTAATTTGGGGGCGAGATCGCGTATTATCGCTTCGCCGATGCCCAATTCGCTCTATTTCGATCCCAAATCCCGATTCGGAAACGGATTTCTCAAGGTATGGTTTGTAAAACCTTCAATTTGATCTTTCCTGTTGGTCGTTCAGGCAATTTTGGTGCAATTTGGTTTTATTTGGCCTCTCGGAAGAGCCAATTTGGTGTAGATGAAGCATTAAGATTTGGTTTACAACACCTTCAGTCTCATCTATCTTGTTGATATTTCGATAAAAAAGTATCAATTTTGATGCAATTTTGGTGCAGTTTGGTTTGAATTGGCCTCTCGAACTAGTCAATTTGGTTATAGATGGACCCTTAGAATTTGGTTTATAAAAATTTGGTTTGATTTGGCCCCTCGAAAGAGCCAATTTGGTGTAGATGAAGCATTAGGATTTGGTTTACGACACCTTCAATCTCATCTATCTTGTTGATATTTCGATAAAACGTATCAATTTTATGCAATTTTGTTGCAGTTTGGTTGATTTGGCTCCTCGAACTAGTCAGTTTGGTTATAGAACCTTCAATCTGATCTGTGTTGTTGATGCTTCCATAAAATGTTTCAATTTTGATGCAATTTTTGTGCAATTTGGTTTGATTTGGCCCCTTGAAAGAGCCAATTTGGTGTAGATGAAGCATTAGGATTTGGTTTACAACACCTTCGGATTTGGTTTACAACACAATCGGATTTGGTTTACAACACCTTCAATCTCATCTATCTTGTTGATATTTCGATAAAAAGTATCAATTTTGATGCAATTTTGGTGCAGTTTGGTTTGATTTGGCCCCTCGAACGAGTCAGTTTGGTTATAGAACCTTCAATCTGATCTGTGTTGTTGATGCTTCCATAAAATGCTTCAATTTTGATGCAATTTTTGTGCAATTTGGTTTGATTTGGCCCCTCGAAAGAGCCAATTTGGTGTAGATGAAGCGTTAGGATTTGGTTTACAACACCTTCAATCTCATCCATCTTGTTGATATTTCGATAAAAGGTATCAATTTTGATGCAATTTTGGTGCAGTTTGGTTTGATTTGTCCCCTCGAACGAGTCAATTTGGTTATAGAACCTTCAACCTGATCTGTGTTGTTGATGCTTCCATTAAATGCTTCAATTTTGATGCAATTTTTATTCAATTTGGTTTGATTTGGCCTCTCGACAGAGCCAATTTGGTACTAGGAGGAGCATTAGGGTTAGGGCGTCGTCGGCTTCCTCCTCAGGGTTTTCTTCTTCTTCTTCTTCTTCTTCTCCTATAGCTCCTCTTCAATTGGAGTCCCCAGTTGGGCAATTCCTCTCCCAGATGCTCATCAGCCACCCCCACCTCCTCCCCGCGGCCGTGGAGCAGCAGCTGGATCAGCTCCAAACCGACCGCGAGGCCGAGAAGAACAAGGAGGAGCCGACCCCTTCCGGCAGCGAACTCGTTTTGTACAGGTAATTAATAAGCAAAAGTGTTAATTGCAAATATACGGCCCATCGGAGAAGCATTTTATTAGGCCCCACCTAACTGTTCCCATCTACGGTAAGGCCTTAGAATCGCGTTTCTATTTCGAGGAGAATTTGTTATTATTAACCCGAAAGGAAACAAAAGCCAACGATTTTATGCTGTTTCATCGTTAATTTCGGGTCGGTTAGTGAAAAAAATGACATCGTTTTAATGTTGTTGGGATTAATAGGAGAATCTCGGAGGTGAGAGCTAAGGAGAGGAGAAGGGCTTTGGAGGAGATTCTCTATGCATTTGTAGTTCAAAAGTTTGTGGCTGCTGATATCTCGTTAGTCCCTGCCCTTTCCCAATCAATTAACCGTTCTCAAAGCGCCGATCAATGGCCTCTAGAGGAGGAAGAGAAGCTCGAACGGCTCCATTCCCCCGAATCGTACGAAATGATCAAGAACCATTTATCTCTAATCCTAGGGCAGCGGTTGGCCGACTCTAACTCCGTCGCGCCAATCAGCAAGCTTAGGGTCGGGCAAGTCTATGCTGCTTCTGTGATGTACGGCTATTTCTTGAAAAGAGTGGACCAAAGGTTTCAGCTTGAGAAGTCGATGAAGAACCTTCCGTGGGGAACGGATGAAGAGGAGAGCGCCATTAAACAAGTTATACGGGATGAGTCCCGACCTGGGGGGCCGACGACCCTTCTTGGTCCGGTGGGCCTGGCCAAGCGGTGAAATCCAGCTTGTTGAGGTCTTACGTCATGTCCTTCGATCACGAGACTCTGCAGAGGTATGCGACGATAAGGTCGAAGGAATCCTTCAGCATCATCGAGAAGCATACCGAGGCGCTATTCGGGCGGCCCGAAATCGTAATCACGCCTCAAGGGACTATCGACACTTCTAAGGACGAGCTTATTAAGATAAGCTTTGCGGGGTTGAGAAGGCTGATTTTGGAGGCTGTGACTTTCGGGTCGTTCCTCTGGGACGTGGAGAGCTACGTGGACTCCAGGTACCATTTTGTTACAAATTAGCCGAGGAGGTCTGAGATCAGATTGTTTTTCATTCGAGTTTCGAAGTATAAAGGTTGTCTTCAGCGACCGTCGCTGACTGTTTCCCTTTGTACATGTCGTCGGTGAGGCTCTTTAACGTTGTACATTAGCGATTCTCGTAGCTTGTTGTGCAGTCTAATCTGTGCTCTAGTATCTTCACTTCCTGACTGCAGCTCATTGTTGCTTCTGACTTTGTTAAGTCTTGTTGTAAAATGCTATCATATTGAGATAGTTGATCATTTTGAAACTCGACTCGACCCGACCCGACCCGACCGTTTTTAGTGCTTTTGATGTTATGGTTTGGTCATGATCTATGGTGATAAGGAGATTTGATTTGTTTTAACCCAAGTTGCTTATTGCTAAGGGGTACCTTACAAAGTCCCCTGAAATGCAGTTGATAATTGGTGGTGTTCCACCTTTTTCAGTTCGTTGTTCTACACATCTGCCGTGTGAAAAATTTGAATCATCAGCTGCATTTGATGAGGGGATATTCAAGGGCACCCAATGCCTTATGCTAATAAATTTACATAAATTGGTCATATTCTACACCTAGGAATATTATTTTTTAGGGTTAATTGCATACATGTCCCTCCAAATATGTCGAATTGCAAATATATCCCTGTAAAATTTAACTTTTCATATTTATCCCTTCAAAAATCCAAAGTTCTTCAAATATGCCCCTCTGGTTAATCTCCGTTTGGAATCTGTTTATTTTTTAACAGATTTGATGTGAAATTATTTTTTTGCACCTTTACAAATATATCCCTCCAAAAGTAATACCATTATACTTGTTACAAATATATCCCTCCAAAGGTATAATATGAAAAGGGTAATATGTAAATTCATTTTTAATCTACCAGGTTAAGCATTTAACCTAGGGTTAAATCACTTTTCTAACAGAGATGGACGGTAGGGGCATATTTGAATAACGGTGGATTTTTGAATAAATATGAAAAGTTAAATTTTGCAGGGATATATTTGCAATTCGACATATTTGTAGGGACATGTATGCAATTAACCCTATTTTTTATTTAACGCGATTCTTTTCTTTACCTTTTTCCACTCCTTTTATTGTTTAAATGACGGAGGAGGCGGAGCCCTCTTCGGTGCTCGCCCTTCAATCTCGCCGATACCGTCTCCAATCATCCCTTCATCGTTGTCGAGTTCTACGCTCCTTAGTGATTCCTCCTCTGATTCCCTCGATTCTCGGTGTTTGCTGCGAAGAAATTGTAATTTTTATTATGTATTTGGATGATTTGAAATGAATTTGTTACTCTGTGATGTTTTCAATCTATGGATGAATTTTTATCTTATTAATCTTTTTTTTGCTTTTATTTTATTTGATTGATTCAACAATATCAATCCGACGCAGCGCGTGAATACCTCCACTAATTTAGAATAAAAGTGCCAAACTATGATTTACACACAAAAAATTTCATTCCTTGTCCATCATATGAATTTCATGAATCTCAAAATATCATTATGATCGATGAAATAGTCTCATGTTAAGTATTGTTGTTCCTGAGAATTTTCTTTCATTTCATTATAATTCTATATTTAAGCACTAATATTGAGGCAAATTAGTTGTGCTTCATATTTTGCGTAAAATTAATGAAGAATTTAGCCGATCTTGAACAGATATGATTTCGGATAACAAAATAAAAAATAAAAATCTAATGAATTTAAATTCGGATATGAATTCTGACTCTATTTGATCCGGATCCGAATTAATTTTATATTATATATATATATATATATATATATATATATATATATATATATATATATATATATATATATATTTAATATTATATTTAAATTTATATTTTAAAATTTTAAATTTAATGTAATATGTTTTGCAATATTATAAAGAGAAATAATTATTTTGGATTTGAATTTTTGGTTTTAGGTTTGGATTTGGGTTTTAGATTTTGGGTCAGATTCGAATTTAAATATGAATTTTTTAAATTCGTCGGATTCGAATTTAAATTTAAATTTTGAATTTGATAGTATGATTAAAATTTAAATTTTTAAAAATTCCTCACAAATTTGATCCGTTACCCAACCCCATTACTAAGCTTAGGGATGTTTATGGATACAAATACTCGAAATATTATCCGAATCTAATTCGAATGGAATGAATTTACTTGATATTAAACAGATATGGATTCGAATACGAATATAAAAAATAAAAATTCGATGAATTTAAATTTTGATATGAATTTTGACTATATCCTATCCGAAAATTGATTTTCCGTTATATAATATATGTGTATATAAATATTTAAATTTATATTTTAAAAATTTAGATTTAATATGATATGTTTTGAAATACTTTAAAGAGGAAAAAAGAAAATTGTTTCGGATTTTAATTTTCGAATTCAAATTTTAAATTTTTGGTCGAATTCAGATTTGAATTTGAATTTTTAAAATCACAAATTCAGATTCAAATTTCGGATACGTAGTCGGTTCGAATTCGAATTTTTAAAAATTTCTCCGAATCCCTACCTAAGCTACCTATGTTAAACAATAATTTAGGAGATACTTCTAGAAACAAATGAGTTGTTATGTTTTACTCCCACATCTCAAAATTCAACATTTCTTTTGAGGGGAAAACATTTCTCATTTCTTTTATTATATATTTTTTATCCATTAAACTTTGTAGGCAAAATGTATAATACATTTGTGAGGATATGAAATGCTATAAGAGATAACTCCAATCATCTTGGTAAATGGTAATACATTGCTAAGACCATACTAATTTGATTAACATATATATTTTTTTGTAGTTTCATTAATATATATATATATATATATATATATATATATATATATATATATATAATTAGGCTGGAATACTATCGATTGTACCAAATCATTTATGCCATTAAGTTTTTAGCCTTTGCATTAAGAAATGTGCGGTTAAGATGATAGTGATTTTCTAAAATTTAGTGGGTGATTGATTGAATAGTAAAAATTTTAGTGGACCACTATAATTTCAACCGTACATATTTTTATCCAAAGACTAAAAACTTGATAGCACTAATTTCTTGGTGCTATCGATAGTATTCCAACCGGACTATATATATATATATATATATATATATATATATATAGAGAGAGAGAGAGAGAGAGAGAGAGAGAGAGAGAGAGAAGGGGGGGGGGCTGAAATACTATCGATAGTATCAAGCCATTGGTGCTATCAAATTTTTAGTCTTTGGATTAAAGAATGTGTTATTAAGATGATAATGGTTCCCTAGAGTTTACTAGGTGGTTGGTTGAAAGGTAAAAATTTTAGTAGACCACTATAATCCCAACCGCATATCTTTTCATCCAACAGCTGAAAACTTAATAGCACTGTTGGTGTAAAAAAATAAATAAATAAATAAAAATTAAGCACCAATTGCTTGGTGCTATCGATAATATTCTAGCCGAATTATATATATATATATATATATATATATATATATATATATATATATATATATATATATATATATATATATATATATACTTTTCTCTAACTCATTTTGACTCAATATGTTAATATCAAATGCTCTCTCAATTAACCATCTGAATTTATATTATTCTAAAGCTTACATACAACTTGCGACGCTCCTAGAATTTAAGAATAATTCTATATATATATATAGAGAGAGAGAGAGAGAGAGAGAGAAGCCAGAATTTAATTATGAGGGGGCCAAAATATATTCAAATAAAAATTATAATTAATATAAAAATAGTAAATTTTTTTAATTTAAAAATATTTAATATTTAATTATTTTATTTATATTATTTTATTCAAATAACTAAAAATTTTACTAAATATAACCGTAATTCAATTAGAACTTTAGATCTATTAAATTTAGTATAATAGGGATAATTGCCTGTGTACCCCTGAAATATGAAGAAATATCTGATTTACCCCTCTTATTTTTTTTCTTTCCAATATACCCTTCATACGTTCCACCGTTATTAAAAATACCCCTACCGTTTCCCTTTGTTAAGTTAACTAGGGTTAAACTAGAGTTAAATAATAATCGGAGTTGAAAACTATCAGATATACCTATTTTGCCCCGGTTTAGGGTTTAGGGTTTAGGGTTTAGGATTTTTTAGGGTTTTAGGGTTTAGGGTTTAGGGTTTTAGGGTTTAGGGTTTAGGGTTTTTTAGGGTTCTAGGGTTTTAGGGTTTAGGGTTTAGGATTTTTTAGGATTTTAGGGTTTAGGGTTTAGGGTTTTAGGATTTAGGGTTTTAGGGTTTAGGGTTTAGGGTTTAGAGTATATTTGAAAGGACAAAATAATAATTACACACAGTTAACGGCAGTTTCAAACGGTACACTAACAGAGTTTAACTTCAGGGGTATTTTGGAAAGAAGTTGGAACGTAAGAAGGGTAGTTTTAATATTAGCCTTCTAAGAGGGGTAAATATAAAAACAGGAAAATTTTTAGGGGTACGTAGGAAATTGCCCCAATATTTTATTTAGTTAAGATATGTATTTCAAAATAACTTGTAATTCAATTAGAATTTTTTATTTAATTAACTGTAATTCATTTAAATATAATTAAATATAACCGTAATTCAATTAGATCAATGAATTTAGCTAAAAGATCTATTAAATTTAGTATAATATTTTATTTAGTTAAATAAAATAGCTTACCAAAAATAGTTAGAAATTAAAAAAATATAAAATAAAAAATTTAGAGTTAAGATATGTATTTCAAATAACTTGTAAGTACGAGACTCCTAAAATATTTTCATCTATTTAAAATATATACAAATAAAAAATAAAAAAAATTATGTTGGCACAAAAATAAATATTAAAAAGTTGAGGGGGGCCATTATTATCTAAAAGAGAAAAAGAGATAAATTAGTATGAAGGAATATTGAGCAATATTAAAATGTTGGGGGGGCCATGGCCACCTTGGGCCCTACTATGGCTTCGTCCCTATATATATATATATATATATATATATATATATATATATATATATATATATATATATATAAATAAGACTAAGTCACTTAATTTGATTATAATATTTTAGGTGGTTAGTGTTGATCATTTATTTATGGATTAAAAATATATTCAATTTTCTGCCTCATAACAATCAGTTCAAGAGACTAATAGTTGAGTTGAGTAGATCTAATAAGTTGAGTCTGACTGCAGCGGTCCAACAATAGATTTAACGTCCAGATAGATTAAATCTGGTCGAGATCTCCGTGGATGCTGTATTGGTGCGCTTTAAGTGAATTAATTGCGTATTTCTACTCATCCGACAATTAAACTCAAGAAATAAAAAAAACTTAAGTATATATGAATTAAGATAATTTTAAAATGAGTGACTACTGAAAAGCTAGGCATCACACAACTCAACTACACTTTGTTTTTAAAGTGGTAGAGCATGTAGAGAGTCCACAAAGTTAATTTTGAGACCACACCTTTGCTTATACACTACCAAAAACCCTTTCCAACAATCTCCTTTACACATGGAAAGAGCTTGAATATTATTAGCACATAGACAGGGACATCAATTAATCTCTAATAATATAGTGTTTGGTTTTTTGGAAAAACATAAAATAAATTTTTATAACTTTTTTATTTTTAGATAAAACATTTAAAAATTGAAAACACTATGTTTTTTTTATATAGTTGAGATAACTTAGTTGTGGTAGGTTTGTGACCTTGACTTTGATGTGAATATATATATATATATATAATATATATATATATATATATATATATATATATATATATATATATGGAGAGAGAGAGAGAGAGTGTGTGTTTCGTTACTATAGTATCAACCACTTGATACTATTGACTTTTCGATCCTTGGAGGAAGAGATGTACGGTTAGAATTATAGTGAGCCCCTAGAATTTATACTATTTTACCAACAATTTACTAAATTCTAAGAGATCACTATCATACTAACTGAACATTCCTTCATTCAAAAATCAGAAACTCAATAGTACCAAGTGCTTAGCACTATTGATAGTATGGTAACCTTGTTATATATATATATATTATATATATATATATATATATATATATATATATATATATATATATATATATATATATATATATATATATATATGTGGGTTACCAAATGCTAGAGTCAAATTAAAAGACTTAGTTCTATTTATATTTTATATATAGAATTAATTCAAATTCTGAAAGTATTATATTCCTCCCCTTTTAAGTCCTAACGTTCTCATCAGGCTTAGGGGATGTGAAACTTGTTTTGTTAGTCTTAATCAATCTTGTGGGGAGCCACGCTTTACCCACAACGATCATTAACCGGAGAGCCGTACTCGTTCGTTGCATAACCCCGGCTTAGCTAAGAGTCATCTCACATTTTCGACTGATGATTGGTTCTGATACCAACTGTGGCGTCCCAACTTTTCAAGAGGGCATTCATCCTATGACTACTCTAGCTCAAGCATGCTTAACCCTTTTAACCTCTTAAACCTAATCACTACCCAAAATGATATAATCGGATTAAGAAGTTTAGCTCTATTTATACCTTATATATAAGATTAATCCAAATCATAGGGATGTTACATATATAGAGTTAGGCTCCTAAGCTTTCGAAAGTACGAAGGCATCCGTGCTTATAAGTTATTTTTAATGATGTGACATTTGATTTGATGATCGGCTCCATTAGATTTGATCGACGCTATTAGAACTATTTAAAAACCAAATTTTATAATTTTTTGACTTCATTTGCCTAATAAATGAGTAGTCTCCAAATGAACGGTTGAAAATAAAAATTTCATTAAAAATAGTGATAAAATACTTAAATTTTAAATCAGAAGATTTTATCTTATTTTTTATATTAAGTAGAATTTTTTATTAAAATTTTACGTAATTTGAATTATTCTAAATTATTAGAACTATTAAAACTATTTATAAATTAAAATTTATAATTATTTGACATCATTTACTAAAAAATGATTCCGAAGGCCTACAGAAAGATGAAAAAAATATGAAATTACATCAAGAACTATGTGCAAAGAAAAAGTAGAAAAATATCATCAGGTTTAGAAGGAATTACACTTATAACAATTCAAAAAAAAAAAGAAAAAAAAAAAAAAAGATTTGATCCGAGTCATAATCTATATTGGATTCTGATGCAGCTAGAATTCTAAAAAAAACGTGATATAATCATGAATTGAAAATTCGGTTGAGTTCGGTAACGTGACATATTCGGTTGTGTCGCTCGGCTCTTACTAAATCGCGTTCGGGTCTCGATTGAGTTCGGTTCTTAGTTCTTCCTAAGTCGCACTCGGGTCTCGGTTGAGTTCGATTCTTGGATTTCGACTCGTGGTGCCACTTGACTGTTTAGGCATTTATTTGGTATTTATAATATTTTAGAAAAGTATGCATTTATTTTATTTTTTATTCCGATTAATTAATTATTTCAAATCTGTTTAGATTTAGAGATATATTATATTATAATTATAGAAATTTAATTTATAGTAAGATTTGAGTATCGCTTCTATATATAGACGTGATGTAATAAATTTTTAACATAGAAATATAGAATTTGAAAATAAAATACTATTTTCAATATTTGTTAAAGAACCAGATTCTTCGTTTATCCTTTCTTTTCTCCTTATACTTCTTCATCTAGACACCAGCTTTATCGGCCTACGTCATATTCCCAAATTTATTAATAGAGAGGTAAACAAGATATATATATATATATATATATATATATATATATATATATATATATATATAATATATATAATATATATATATCTATTATGTTTGTACAAGTAACAAGTAATTGGTGCTTTTGAATTTTCTACCGTTAGATCTATCTCTTTGACTAATTTCACCCCTTATATCATTCTATTTCACCAAATATCCATTTAACCCAAGGGGCCCACTATTATCCTAACTACACATCTTTTCATCTATATATAGAATTGAGCTCCTATGTTTGTAAAAGTACCCAGTCATTAGTGTTTGTAGATTTTTAGCTCTTGAATAAAAAGATGTGTGATTAGAATGATAGTGGGCTAGGTTAAGTGGATGTTTGGTGCAATAGAATGATCTCAGAGGTAAAATTAGTCAAAAGAATAGATGTAACGATAGAAAACTTACAAGCACCAAGCAATTGGTGCTTGTAAGTTTTCTATCGTTAGATATATCCCTTTGACTAATTTTATTTTTTAGATCATTCTATTTTATCAATCACTCACTTAACCCAAGGGGCCCATTATTATTCTAACCACATATTTTTTCATCCAAAGACTAAAACCTATAAACACTAATGACTTGATACTTTTACAAGCATAGGAGCTCAATTATATATATATATATATATATATATATATATATATATATATATATATATATATATATATTAGAGCTAAAATACTATCAATAGCAAATAAGACTCGTCGTCATTCATTTGTTTTCGATGATGGAGCTTTTCAATCGAATATCGACACCGTTGAGTATAACCTAGTTCAATAGAAGTATATAAAAATAAAATTTTAAATCTTTTCGACGTCATTAACCTAATGATCAAAAAAATTTAAAATGCAATTAATTTTATATTTAACTAATTAAAATTTAAAAATATTATTTTTATAATAATAAAATTAATATTTAATTTATATTTTTTAAAAAAATAAATAGCAAGAACAAACCAAATAAATATATATACTATTCTATATTTTCATACGAAATAATACAAAATTAACACAAAATAAAATTAATTTAAAAGAAAAATCAAATCAAATCACGCGGGCACAGTTCCCGCGGCTCCTCAACCACCGCCCTGCTCGTGACGCGTGGGCCCCACGGCCCCCCATCCAAACGATCGTGTCTGTCCGTGCCACGTCAGAAAAAAAACAAAAAAAAACTGCGAAGGGAATTTTTAAAAAATCTTCGAAAAATCTCGCACCGTCCGATCTCCATCAGACGGACGTCAGTTAGCGGGGGGGGGGGGGGGGGTGGGGGAACAACCACTACTGCTATTTTTGACCGTTGCCGTGTTTCGCAGCGGGAGTTCTGTGCGCGTGGGGCCCACTTGCTCCAACGGCTAGTCTTATCCGACGTGGCAGCACTAATCGCCTGCCACGTATAATAAGTAGGCCCCGCACGGTTCCTGTTTCCTGCGACCCACTTATTTCAAGCCCATATACAAAATAAAAACTAAATTATTTTTAAAAATAAAAAAAAATAATATTTGAATTAGGAATGTCATTAAGTCGGATTCGAACGAATTTTTAAAAATTCGAATTCGAATCCGAACCCAACTATCAAACCGAATCCGAATCTGACGAATTTTAAAAATTCATATCCAAATCCAAATTCGACCAAAAATTTAAAATCCGAATCCGAATTAGAACCCGAAAATTCAAATTCGAAATAATTATTTTTTTTACAATATTTTAAAATATATTATATTAAATTTAAATTTTAAAATATAAATTTAAATATAATATCAATTTTTTATATACAGATATATTATATAATGTAAAATCAATTCGGTTTCGGGTCGGGTTCGGGTACAATCAAATTCATATCCAAATCCAAATCCGTCGGATTTTTATTTTTCATATCTATATCCGAATTCATATCTATTTAACATCAGATAAATTCATTCCGTTCGGATTCGAATTCGGATAAAATTTCGGATATTCGTATTTATTGACATCTCTAATTTGAATAGTTATATTAAAATAGTATAAATAAAAATAATTATAATTAAAAAATAATAATAATTTATCTACTTAATTAATATAAAAATATTAATTAAATAATAATTTAACTTATTTAATTAACTATTGCTAAATAATATTAAATAATGATATTGTTAATAAATAATTTAATAAATTTATTAGTTAATTATTTAATAGTTAGATAATTTTAAATAAATAATTTAAAATTATATTTATTTTAATTAAGCTTATTTTTAAGTGGGAACAAATTTGTTCTAAGAAAAAATTTATATCTACTATTCGAGCCTTATACCAGCTTGTTCAAATTTGTTCCAGAAATACGAAAACTGCTGATTTCATTCATAACCAAATACGTTTAAAAAATAAGACCGAAATTATATTTTTTATAATTTATAATTTTTAAGACGCATGAGCAATAATTTTATATTTCATTTGAGATTGTGGGTATATTGCATTATGTGACATCATAAAATATAATGAAAATATTATTATTTTCATCATATTATTATTTATTTTTGTACGTAATATTAAATAAATCATAATATATGTTCTGCTATTTTTTCCTAAAAAGTGAAATAATACGATAAAAATATTTATTTTTTTTTTTTTTGTGTGTATTTCATATATATTATAATAAATCGATTATGATATATTTCAACAAAAAAATAAAAAAAAAATATTTTTATATATTTTTATTTTAATAATTCTATTTTATCTAACAACGGTTGATGGTTTTATTTCACTACAACAAAGCTATACTATAGCGATATTTTTAAGTATTTTTAAAATTTGAAAAAAATATCGCTAACAAAAATACCAATACTTATTATTAGTATCGCTGTATGCGCAGTCGCTACGGTGTATAGCGACACATTATTATAATGTGTCATAAAAATATGTTCTTATAATCTAATGTTGGATATAGATGAAATATAGATAGAACACTTGCACAGGTATCACAAAAATGTGTCGCTATAATCTAATTATGTTGTAGTGTTTAATTAGCTAAGTAAATGTAAAATTTATCTTTTAGTTTAGTATCATATGTTTTAATATGTTTAATTTAAATAATGTAACTGACTCTTCAAATATAAAATTCAAATAAATTAATTATTTTAATAAACTTATAGGCATGTAAATTACTTAAGAAAATAATAATTAAATCTATAAAGATAAACGATACATTCAAATTTTAAAATTAATGAGTTACTGATTTACTTAAATTAAATAAATTAAAAGTTCAGACAATAAAATCAAAAAAAATTTAAAAAAAAAATAAATAGCAATAAATTTTTTATTTTTTTTGCACTCCGAATTTTATTTTTGCATTCAATGTTTCCTTTAGGATTAATAAAAAAAAAAATTAATTAATTTTATTATATCTTAGAATTTAATATATGATCCAATAAATAATAAGTTAAATTAAAATATGTTATTGTGCATCTTTTTTTAATAATATAAGCTTTGCATATGCAAAATAATTTTATTTTAGGGGCAATTTTATATATACTCCTAAAAATTTTCCTGTTTTCAAATTTATCCCTCTTAGAAGGCTAATATTAAAACTACCCTTCTTACGTTCCAACTTCCTTCCAAAATATCCCTGAAGTTAAACTCTGTTAGTGTACCATTTGGAGCTGCCGTTATCTGTGTAAAATTACTCTTAGAAGGCTAATATTAAAACTACCCTTCTTACGTTCCAACTTCCTTCCAAAATATCCCTGAAGTTAAACTCTGTTAGTGTACCATTTGGAGCTGCCGTTATCTGTGTAAAATTACCATTTTACCCTTTCAAATATACCCTATACCCTAAACCCTAAAACTCTAAACCCTAAACCCTAAAACCCTAAACCCTAAACCCTAAAACCCTACCCTAAACCCTAAAACTCTAAACCCTAAATCCGGGCAAAATAGATATATCTGATAGTTTTCAACTCCGATTATTATTTAACTCTAGTTTAATCCTAGTTAACTTAACAAAGGGAAACGGTAGGGGTATTTTTAATAACGGTGGAACGTATGAGGGGTATATTGGAAAGAAAAAAATAAGAAAAATAAATTAGATATTTTTTCAGTTTTCAGTGGCACACAGACAATTATTCTTTTATTTTATTATTGGGATTTTGCAAATGAGTACTTTCTCTTTCTAGAAAGAAGAGAATAAAAATAAAAAATGGCCAGCTCATTGGCCAGCACAGCACAGAGCTAAAAGCTAGTGAGTGCATGAAAAATGAATCCACTTTTTTTTTTTTTTTCTTAAAATATATTATGAATTATTGGCACTAATTAAAATAAGTGCTGATAAGCAGAATATTAAATATGATATAAAATTCAAGCATTTTTATTTTGCTATTCTGTAGTTTAAAATTTGTACTTAACTAATTTTTTTGTTTGCTTCAAAAAAATAAAACTATATAATAAATAAATACAAACTTTAAAATGACCCTAAAATTATAAACTAAACCCTTATTCTCCTATTAATCCAATAGTTATTATTTAGTGAATAAACAATTAAGGAATTTAATTATAAAAATAAAACCCCCCCTCCTTTCTCTCAAACCCAATTAAACCTCTCTCTCTCTCTCCTCCCAATTAAACCACCCAATAATCTCTCTTTCTCTCTCTCTAGAAACAGAGCACTCCACTCATAAAGGAGTATATATGAGAAAACAGAGCAAAAACAGAGCATGGTGTAGAAAATAACAAAACAGGGGAGGGATCAAAAAATGGCTCCTTTTCCCTCCTCCTCTCCTCTGTTCTTCCTCTTCCTCTGCTTTGTAGCTTCACTCACCTCCATTAATGGTGAGCCCATTCCCTCCCTCCCCAACCTCACCCCACTCTCCTTCCACGACGCCTATACGCAGCTCTTCGGCGACGCCAACCTCGCCCTCCGCCACGGCGGCAAGAGAGTTCGCATCGCGCTCGATCGAAGAACCGGTCCATTCACCTTCACCTCTCTCTCTCTCTCTCTCTCTCTCTCTCTCTCTCTCTGAATCCATTGGATGTGTTTATGATAAGAATTTAAGTATCCATCGGCACGGACCGTATCTACCGTACCGTACCGTGCCAATAAGATACCGGCACGATACAGCTCCCGTGCCGATGACACAGTTCAAAACTCTTTTTTCTTAAAATTACTAAGTAATTTTCTTAATAAAGTTTAAAATATTTGATAAAGATACATAATAAGCAATTAAAAAATTTTGTTACTAAAGAAATTAAATATTTCATGCCATTATGTGTCGGCACGCATGTATTTTTTATGACCGGCACTCATCGGCACGTACCGTGCCGTACCGTGCCGACAAGTTTTCGGCATGACCCCGTGCCATGGCACTTAAATCCTTGGTTTATGATTGCGCTAAATTTGGGTTCTTTGAATACATACCCAGGTGCCGGATTCGCCTCGCAGGGCCTCTACCTCCATGGCTTCTTCAGCGCCGCCATTAAGCTCCCTCCGGATTTCGCCGCAGGTGTCGTCGTCGCCTTCTATGTAAAAACCCAACTTTTACAATGAAACTATTTGAATACTAATTCAAAGTTCATTGGTTTCTGTGAATTTAGTAGAATTACTCCACCAATTCATAGCTTTTGATTATTGTTATCTTCTATTGTTTAAATTTAGATTGGTTTATAGGAGTTTTTTTTGCCCCTGTTAATCAAGCTCTTCTGTTTTTGTTTCTTATTTTCTGATTTAAATGTATCCAATTCCAATTTCGATATATTTATCGTGCTTTTACAGTGTAATATGACCACTGAATCTAATTATCCATCAACTGTAAAACAAAAACAAAATTTATTCAAGTAAATCAGAAATTTTTTAAAAAAAAACTTACAATTGAGGTTGATAAATGTTGAGTAGATGTCGAACGGAGACGTATTCGAGAAGACGCACGACGAATTGGACTTCGAGTTCTTGGGCAACATCAGGGGGAGGGAATGACGGGTGCAGACGAATGTTTACGGCAATGGGAGCACGTCGATCGGGCGCGAGGAGAGGTACAGTCTCTGGTTTGATCCTGCAGAGGATTTCCATCAGTATGCTATACTCTGGAGCAGCAACAGAATCATGTAAGGCACATTAAACTCTTATTCTTGTTGAATATAAAATATGTAAACACCGTTCTCTATTTTCACATAATTTTATATGGTATCAGAGCAGAAAATTCTGAGTTCGAGTCACCCCCACATCTTGAATTTATTAAAAAGTTTCGAGCACAGACGTAAGGGAGAGTATTGAATATAAAATATATAAACACCGTTCTCTAATAACTTAAACTTTTAGAGTACAACGGATGTTTCATATAATTTTACAATTCAAACTATTTTCTTATCGTTTAATGATCTCTTCTATTATGTTGTTTCATATCTGCTTAGTATTTGCTTCAGTTGTATGATTTGTAGTTTAAATTGGCGATTTCCGTAAAATTTAACAAGAAGCTAACAAAGCTGTTAAATTTGAATGAAGTTTCGTAGTCCAAATCAAAATGAGTAAAAGTTAAGGGGGTGTGGGGTTCTATTCCAAAATGGCCATTAGTTGAGGGGTCTTCAGCTTTACTCTTTCGCGAGCTAGCTCGTGAACACGAGGCTGGCTCGTGTTCAGCTCGTTGATAGCCCTACTTACGAACAATTCCATGTTTATGAATCTCTTATTATTGTTGTTTTGTTGTTAAATTATGCTAATTTTAGTTCTCTTTTGAGCAGATTTTACATTGATGACATCCCAATTAGGGAGGTGGTGAGGACTCAATCCATGGGTGGGCAATTTCCATCCAAGCCCATGTCTCTCTATGCCACCATTTGGGATGGGTCTAGTTGGGCCACCTCCGGCGGGCGCTACAAGGTAAATTACAAATACGCCCCTTACGTGGCCGAATTCACCCACCTCATCCTCCGCGGTTGTACTGACGACCCAACGACCCACCAGTCGGCCTGTCAGCAGGCCGACAGTTATCTGTACGACACTGTCGCTCTGTCGGTCGAGCAACAGTCGGCCATGGACAACTTCCGCGAGAAGCACATGACTTACGGTTATTGCTACGACCGCCTACGGTACCTCAATCCTCCTACAGAATGCTCAGTAGGCCCTGAGGCCGACCTTTTCCTGGAGTCGGGGGAAGCGCGGGGGCTCACCGACCGCCGTCGCCGCCGCCATGCAAAGCGTCGTCACCGGACAGCAGTAGACGACAAATTTTGATTTGAGCTTCATTTAGTTGTGGAAACAAAAGTCTAAGGCTATTGGGAAGGGGATTATTTTGTGTACCATGGTATTCTTGTGTGTGTTTATTGAGAGATTAGTATATATAATAATCCTTTACTTTGTTTTGGGTGTTCATCTTTTTCTTCATCATAGATTTCTTACTCCTCTAACATGTTGGGAGGAAACTTATGAATAGTAAATGAATTACAAAGGTGACATGATCTTTCAAATTTAGAGTAAGTTTGAACTCCGGTAAACAGTTCACCGCTTTTACGAGCACCCCCAAATAGTTTTAATACTTTGAATAAAACAGTAAATGATTTGCTGCATTTAGAAAGCAGTGATTCGTTCACCGCTTTCTTTTTACAATTATAATAGTAGTTTGAGTTTAAGTGTCCTCTAGGGTTTGGTTTGGGCAATTTTGTCATTCCATTTTTGGCCATTGAGGAGGTTGTCCTCCTTGTCCTCTTGTTTCACACAAAATGTTAAGATTCTTTTGTGGCCTCAATTAACACACAAAAGGACATGGATTGAGTTTCTCTCTCCTAATAAGTGAGAGGAAACAACTTGTAAAATTGAGATGCATTGGAACAAAAAAGGAAACAACTTGTACATACTTGAATCAATCCAAAGAAAACATCTTGTGACAATAATCAACATATAGCACCAGAAAAAAGCAGTTGGTAAAAAATCTTTTAGTAAAAATGTATAGAACATAAAGTTATTTCATGGTTCTTCCGATATAAAATTTAAGCTAATTACTTACTTTAATAAATTAAAAGATTAAATAGCAAAACCATAGTCAGATCAAAATGGATGATAGTCCAGGTAAGTTCTGTACATTTTACCAAATGTTTATTTAGTTTCCTTACGACGGTGTCTGGTTCTATGTACATGAGTTTCATTTTATTTTTCAGATTTTCCTTTGCTGAAAACACAAACTGAAACATTCAGATATCAAACAGTAAATTCATGGAAAGCAGTCAGAGAATCGAGTTCAGATCGAACAGTAAAACTGTCATGGGCGGACGCACATATGCCAGGCGCGGACCGGCTGAGCGCGAGGAGCACGTTGGGCAGGCGCTGCATGGGTTAGCCTCTAGTGGCTAAAGATAGAAACTTAGATTAGGTAAGTTGTTTGGAAATTCCTTAGATTAGGTAAGTTGTTAAGTTGTTTGGAAATTCCTTAGATTAGGCAAGTTGTTAAGTTGTTTGGAAATTCCTTAGATTAGGTAAGTTGTTTTGGGAATTCCTAGAATCAAGGAGAGCCTTCTCCATTTAGGTTGGGCCAGTGGCTATATATGCTTGTGATCACGGGACAATAAAGCAATAAGAATTATATCCCTAATCTCTCTCTCTCTCTCTGTTAAAGCCTGCGGTTGAGGGGAATAACCTCACCGAAGAAGACGGCCGGCGGTTACGAACTACGTAGCCGCGGCCCAGCCAGTCGGGGATTCGACGCCCTTGACAACCTGGTATCAGAGCTCGCCCGCTCCACCCAAGCCGCCGCCCACCACCCTAGCCCTCCACCACCGCCGCAGCCCTCCGCCACTGCCGCCCCGCAGCCAACAGCCATGGGCGATCCCACCGTCGCCGATGTGATAGAGATGTTGAAATCCATCACCACGGAGATGACAACCATGAAGGCCGACATGGCGGCTATGAAGGAGAAGTCGGCCTCGTCGTCGGACAACGGCGCCGGCGGCCGCCCGGAGGGGCCGCGCGATCTTGATCGCCCCCCAAAATTCCACAAATTGGAATTTCCCCGCTACGACGGCAAGACCGATCCGATGCTCTTCATCAACAAGTGCGCATCCTATTTTCGCCAACAGCGCACCATGGCGGAGGAGCGCGTGTGGATGGCCTCGTACAATTTGGAGGACGTCGCGCAACTCTGGTACATCCAACTCCAGGAGGACGAGGGCACGCCGTCGTGGGGGCGATTCAAGGAGCTCCTGACCTTGCGGTTTGGGCCTCCCCTCCGCTCGGCTCCGCTGTTCGAGCTCGCCGAGTGCCGGCGTACAGGGACCGTGGAGGAGTACTCCAATCGCTTCCAGGCACTCCTGCCTCGCGCGGGCCGCCTTGATGAGGCTCAGCGCGTCCAGCTCTTCACTGGCGGACTCCTGCCGCCGCTCAGCCACGCCGTCCGCATCCACAACCCGGAGACACTCGCAGCCGCCATGAGCCTGGCGCGACAAGTAGAGTTGATGGCGAGCGACCGGCCGGTGCAGCCTTCTCCTCGGGCGCCCCAGCGTGGCCTCCTTCCCGCCCCCGCGCCACGGCCAGCGCTTCCGGGGCCACAGCAGCTGCTGGCGCTCCCTGCTCCTCCGGTGGCCGCCCAGCAGGGTCGCGACGAGGGCAATCAGAGGCGCCTCACCCCGGACGAAATGGCGGAACGGCGCCGTCTGGGTCTCTGTTTTAATTGCAATGAAAAGTATACCCGTGGCCATAACAGATTTTGCCGGCGCATCTTCTTCCTTGAAGGCGTGGAGATCGAGGACGCCACGGACGCCGCGGGCGACGCGGAGCACGACGCCGAGGCGCCCTGTTTTTCCCTGCAGGCCGTGGCTGGGGTTCCCATGGCGGGCACCATGCAGATCGCCGTGGCACTCGGCTCCGCGTCCCTCGTCGCCCTCCTCGACTCCGGCAGCACGCACAACTTCATCTCGGAGGAGGCGGCGCGGCGCTCCGGTCTGCCCCTCCGCCAACACCCCCGCCTCACAGCCTTGGTCGCTAATGGCGAGCGGGTCACCTGCGCCGGCGTCATCCGCGACGCGCCCCTGCTCATCGACGGCAATTCATTCCCGGCCGACCTCTACGTCATGCCACTGGCCGGGTACGACGTCGTCCTCGGCACCCGGTGGCTCGGCGAGTTGGGGCCCATTGTTTGGGACCTCGGCCGCCGGCGCATGTCCTTCCAGCGCCGGGGGCGTTCCGTCTCCTGGACCGGCATGGCCAGCCCCGCCGTGCCGACCCTGGGCGCAACAACAGAGGCCGGTTCCCTCCTGGAGGCGCTGCTGCTCTCGTTTGGGGGGCTCTTCGCGGACCCCGTCGGTCTGCCCCCCAAGCGTGCGCACGACCACCGCATTGTTCTCAAGCCCGACGCCCAGCCGGTCGCCGTCCGCCCTTACCGGTACCCCGCGGCGCACAAGGACGAGTTGGAGCGCCAGTGTGCCGCAATGATTGCTCAAGGGATCGTCCGCCGCAGCGACTCACCGTTCTCGTCGCCCGTCCTCCTCGTCAAGAAGGCCGACGGCTCGTGGCGCTTCTGCGTCGACTACCGGGCGCTGAACGCGCTCACCGTCAAGGATGCCTTCCCGATCCCGGTGGTCGACGAGCTCCTCGACGAGCTCCATGGCGCCAAGTTCTTCACCAAGCTGGACCTCCGGTCCGGGTACCACCAGGTGCGCATGCGCCCGGAGGACGTGCACAAGACGGCGTTCCGCACCCACGACGGCCTGTACGAGTTCTTGGTGATGGCGTTCGGGCTGTGCAACGCCCCGGCGACATTCCAGGCCTTGATGAACGACGTGCTACGCCCGTTCCTGCGCCGCTTCGTCCTGGTATTTTTTGATGATATTCTAATTTACAGCAAGACGTGGGCTGATCATCTTCGCCACCTCCGGGCCGTCCTCGACGAACTACGACGCCACCAACTCTTCGTCAAGCGCTCCAAGTGCTCGTTTGGTGCCTCCTCCGTCGCCTACCTCGGCCATGTCATATCCGCAGCGGGTGTGGCCATGGATCCGGCCAAAGTGCAGGCGATCCATGATTGGCCGGCTCCACGTTCGCCCCGGACTGTGCGCGGTTTCCTCGGCCTCGCCGGGTACTACCGCAAGTTCATCCACAACTACGGGGCGATCGCTGCACCACTGACGGCCCTACTCAAGAAGGAGGGCTTCTCCTGGGACGACGCGGCGGCCGCGGCATTCACAGCGCTCAAGGCCGCCGTCACGGCCGCCCCCGTACTCGCCATGCCCGACTTCGCCAAGCTGTTCACCGTCGAGTGCGACGCGTCCACGCTCGGCTTCGGCGCGGTCCTAATCCAGGAGGGCCATCCGGTCGCTTTCTTCAGCAGGCCTGTGGCACCTCGCCACCGCTCGCTTGCCGCCTACGAGCGCGAGCTCATCGGCCTCGTCCAGGCGGTACGGCATTGGCGCCCGTATCTCTGGGGGCGGCGCTTCATCGTCAAGACCGACCACTACAGCCTGAAGTACCTCCTCGATCAGCGCCTCGCCACGATCCCTCAGCACCACTGGGTCGGCAAGCTCCTGGGATTCGATTTCTCGGTGGAGTACCGGTCGGGCGCCACAAACGTCGTCGCCGACGCCCTCTCCCGTCGCGACAGTGACGGCGAGGAGGTGATGGCTATTTCGGCACCCCGCTTTGACTTCATCGAGCGCCTCCGCCACGCCCAGGCCACTGATCCGGCCCTGGTCACCATCCACGATGAGGTCCGGGCTGCCACCCGCACCGCTCCGTGGGCGCTGGTGGACGGCATGGTCGCCTTCGCCGGCCGCCTATACATTCCCCCGGCGTCGCCGCTGCTGCAGGAGATCCTAGCCGCGGTCCACAACGACGGCCATGAGGGCATCCACCGCACCCTCCACAGGCTCCGGCGGGATTTTCATTTTCCCAACATGCGTCGCCGGGTGCAGGATTTCGTGACGGCATGCGTCACCTGTCAACAGTACAAGTCCGACCACCTCAGGCCGGCCGGTCTGCTGCAGCCACTGCCGGTTCCGACTGCTGTGTGGGCTGACATCGGCATCGACTTCATCGAGGCGCTGCCCAAGGTGCAAGGCAAGACGGTCATTCTATCCGTAGTGGATCGCTTCAGCAAGTACTGCCATTTCATCCCCCTGGCGCACCCCTACACCGCCGAGTCCGTCGCTCACGCCTTCTTCGCCGACATCGTTCGCCTCCATGGCGTTCCGCAGTCCATCATCTCGGACCGCGATCCAGTATTCACCTCGACGTTCTGGCAGGAGCTCATGCGGCTCACAGGGACGAAGCTCTACATGTCGTCCGCCTTTCACCCGCAGACGGACGGCCAGACCGAGGCCGCCAACCGGGTCATCGTCATGTACTTGCGCTGTTTCACCGGCGACCGTCCCCGGCAATGGCTCAGGTGGCTGCCATGGGCAGAGTACACCTACAACACCGCCTATCAGTCATCGCTCCGCGAAACTCCGTTTCGTGTGGTCTATGGCCGGGAACCCCCGACCATCCGCTCCTATGAGCCCGGCGAGGCCCGCGTCGCAGCGGTCGCCCAGGAGATGGAGGAGCGCGCTGCCTTCCTCGCCGACATCCGCTATCGCCTTGAACAGGCGCAGGCGGTCCAGAAGCGCGTCTACGACCAGCACCACAGGCCGGTGTCCTTCCAGGTCGGCGATTGGGCTCTTCTTCGCCTTCGGCAGCGGGCAGCAGCATCCCTCCCACGCACGGCAACAGGGAAGCTCAAACCGCGATACGTCGGGCCGTACCAGGTGGCGGAGCTCATCAACGAGGTGGCTGTGCGGCTACAGCTTCCTCCCGACGCTCGCATTCATGATGTGTTCCATGTCGGCGTCCTCAAGAAGTTTGTCGGTAACCCGCCGGCCGTTCCACCGCTGCTGCCTCCACTCCTGCACGGTGCTGTGGTGCCTGCACCTGCCCGGGTGACTCGGGCACGGCTGGCCCGGGGAGTGCGCCAGGTGCTCGTTGAATGGCAAGGACAAACGCCTGCGTCGGCTACATGGGAGGATCTGGACGACCTCCATGCTCGGTTCCCTTCCTTTCAGCTCGAGGACGAGCTGGCCTTCGAGGCGGGGAGAGATGTCATGTGCGGACGCACATATGCCAGGCGCGGACCGGCTGAGCGCGAGGAGCACGTTGGGCAGGCGCTGCATGGGTTAGCCTCTAGTGGCTAAAGATAGAAACTTAGATTAGGTAAGTTGTTTGGAAATTCCTTAGATTAGGTAAGTTGTTAAGTTGTTTGGAAATTCCTTAGATTAGGCAAGTTGTTAAGTTGTTTGGAAATTCCTTAGATTAGGTAAGTTGTTTTGGGAATTCCTAGAATCAAGGAGAGCCTTCTCCATTTAGGTTGGGCCAGTGGCTATATATGCTTGTGATCACGGGACAATAAAGCAATAAGAATTATATCCCTAATCTCTCTCTCTCTCTCTGTTAAAGCCTGCGGTTGAGGGGAATAACCTCACCGAAGAAGACGGCCGGCGGTTACGAACTACGTAGCCGCGGCCCAGCCAGTCGGGGATTCGACGCCCTTGACAAAAACAAACAAAAAAAAGAAGAAGAAGGGATTATGAAACATTTGCGAACATTAATGTACAAGAACAATAGATTGAGGAGCATTATTTGATACAGGGATGTGTATTAAACCAAAATCAGGTAAGAAACATGTAGTTTCAAATCATTTCAGATGCTGTACGGAACTCGATTTTTTCGGCTAATTTTATGAACAAAATAACTAGTATATACTTATGGTGAGATCAAATCCCACAACTTTATTAATCTAGCATCAATCAAGTGGTTCCTTTCTTAATTTGACTAATAGGGGAGAGGGATTTTGAACTTATCATCGATTATTTGCCTTCTCGTAGTCGTACTCTGAATCAATTTGATTTGAGTCTTCACGGAAGGGAGCTGGAGCCTTCGAGATTTTCGATAAGCTTGATGAAGTTTTGAACCATTGTTTTTCCTTGCGGCGTTATGATGCTTTCCGGATGAAACTGCACTCCCTGCAAACTCCCAGAATCAAACAAGCAAATTAACCAACCGTTAAAATAAGAAGGTTAGACTGATGTTTTCTTAGTGAGTTGATGCGAATCGTCAAAATTACGTGATATGATAGATATTCCAACTTAGCAATTCATCAATCTTTAATAAACGAAATTTACAACTGCCTATTTGCCGATCCGAAGTCTTGAGAACCTGCGTGAGAGCGTGAAAGTCACTTTTCGTCAAGGATTTAAGGGCCGTGGCAAGGTGCGGCACGGTACGTGCCGAGCGGTGCCGATGAGTGCCGGTCTCAAAAAATACATGAGTGCCAACACATAATGGCATGAAATACTTATTTTTTTTAGCAACAAAATTTTTTAATTGCTCATTATGTACTTTTATCGATTCTTTTGAACTTTATTAAAAAATTATTACTTAATAATTTAAAGAAAAGAGGTTTTCAGCTGTGTCATCGGTACGGGGGCTGTATCGTGTCGGTATCTTGTTGGCATGGTGGATACGGACCGTGCTGATGGATACTTAAATTCTTGCTTTTCGTATTGCGGGAAAGAGGTACATTTGAGATGTTGATTTTTTGAAGTTCCATAATCGATGGAGATAGAAACACGACCACAATAACAGACAGTTGGAAACCAGGAAAAGAAGTTACCAGACCTGAATATGCTTGTATGTCTTGTGTCGAGCGGCCATAATTAGCCCATCTTCCGTCCACGCGACAACCTCTAGGGCGTCACCCGGAAAACTGTCCTTCTCGATCACAAGGCTATGATATCTTCCAGCTTGAAATGGACTGGGCAAAGAGACGGCAGGAGAAAATGCCTTTTCAAGTGATATTATCATATCGGCACAAAGTACCACAAAAGAAGCACATAGTTCCATTAAACGCATAAGAATTGAGTCGAATCATAGGGTTAGTTAGCACAAGTGATGTACATGCTGTTATTATTATCTTGATGTTATTTATCTACATATTCATAATATTTTGCAAATAGTAGTCTGTAAATAGATTGGCCATACCGAACAAAGAGATTTCAGCATTTTAAAAGACGGGCTTTAAGTTCTATTATTCATGAAGAAATTAAAAGCTTCTCAGTTCAGAAAACGAGAACACGCATCGAGCAAAAGCCGCTGCTGAGGAGTAAAAAGAAGTTTCCACAAAAAAAATACAATATTCTTACTTCGGCACACTGGAAAATAGTGTGTCAACCAGTTTTCCATCGTAATACACCAGCGAGCTCTTCCCGTGAACAACACCAGAAGGAGAGCGTACAATTTTCCCTAGAAGTCAAAACAGCATAACACTCAAATTAGAACACGCACACACCCTTGTAAAATCCAGAATCCATATACACCAATAAAAGATGCGGGTTCTAAATGAATAGTGTTAGGATTTGATTAGATTTGTAATTGAATTCTAGTTGGATTAAGATTAATATTTAAATCTTAAAGAGATAAGTTTGTTAAGATTTAAATATTAATTAGAATAAAAATCTATTTAGACTAGGATTTGGATAGCTTTTGATGTAAGCTATAAATATAGCACATGTGTTATTATTTTAAGGTGGTGTTAAGATAGTCACACCCACGATGGTGGTAATACCCATGGAGGTGGTGGGGGCTAGGATTTAGCTACACCCATATAGTGGTATCCACAGCAAGGTGGTGTTAACGTGGTCACACCCATGGAGACGGTGGTGGTAATACCCATGGAGGTGGTGGGGGCTAGGATTTAGCCACACCCATATAGTGGTATCTACACCCACGGTGGTGATAACACCCAAGGAGGTGGTGGGGGCTAGGATTTAGCCACACCCATAGTCTTCTAGATTTATAGAAGACGAGAGAAGTGAGTCTTCTAGATTTATAGAAGACGAGAGAAGGGTGAGAGAGATTCAGGAGGATGGCTCGGGTTGAAGCTACTCTATTGCAGAAGAGGAGTCGGTGTAATCGGTGTAATTCTTCTCTTGGTTAATGAATCTTATTTCACCCACATATTTTTCTGTTTTGTTTTTCTTTTCCTTGGTGGTTGTGCTAATTCCAGTTATATTGAGAAGACGGGTTTATGGTAAAAATCCGATTTGACGTTTCCGCTGCGGAATCCCAGCTCTAGGCGGTACACGAGCGGATCGCGGTACCGAAGCGGGTTGCGGATTCAGAGAATCTGGTACCGGGGCGAGTACCGGATTTTTCCAACAAATAGCATAAACAAAAGCTCAGATTTTGCAAGAGTACATACGTGAATTAATAATTTTGTCGGGGTATATATATGACACTGTATCTAAATGAAATGAGTTGTATTTGTAAACTGATATGTAACCATACCTCCGAAAGCCTCTCCAATGCATTGCAAGCCCATGCAAACTCCGAATAAAGGAATGGAAGGCCCGAGCTCTAAAACAGTTTGTAAAGAGATTCCTGAATCCTGAGGGGTACCTTCAAAAATAGAAAAGAAAATAAATATTCAAGTTTTGTTCATAAAGCAAAAGCATAAATGATCAGGATTTAAACACTAACCAGGACCTGGAGAAATTAGTATCCCTCTTGGTTGTTTCCTAAAGAGCCCAAGTAAATGGTCATCGGTTAATGCATAATGCTTGACTTTTAATTAGAACACCAAAAGTCAACAAATGAAAAAAATTTCAACCTTTTGATTTCTTCAACAGTAATTTCATCATTTCGGTATACCTCAAAAGTAGCTCCCAGATCGCCCAAATACTGCAATATCAAAGATAAAATGCTTTTGTATATCAGCAGTTACGTCTAATCTGTCATTCAAGGACCATATTGTTGGCTATTTATTTATGGGTTAAAAATAGGTGTTTCTGCCCCGTGACAATAAGTCCAGGAAACTAATAAGTTGAGTGGAGCTGCGGTCCACAATAGACCTAATGGCAAGAGGTCCAACAATAGACCTAACGTCCAGATGGGTTGAGTCCAGTCGAGACCCGTAGGCACTGTGTCTGTACGCTTTAAGTGAATTAGTTGCATATTTCTAACAGCTCGAGCTTTGGGAATTAATGATTAGCGCCAACGATCCGACACATGTTTTTAGTTTTCTGCTATTTGTCTCGTAAATAGATAAATAATAGAGGAATGTACTGCTTTTATATGTGTTTGTGGGTGTGTCTCTTTATTCCCACAAGCAAAACCGGAGAGAATATCCAAATCTAATGGAATTCATATTTCATATACTGTAACAGAAAGTGTTACTAAAATGTAAATGAAGTTACAGTTAGGTACAGTTGCTCTTGAGGAACTTCATCTATGAACTTAGCATTCAAATATGCGGGATTCAAATATCGTGCCATTCTTAACTGTCTCATTAGGTCTGAGCAGAATATTTCGTATGAAAAGTAAGCCATCACAAACAGTATCAGGAAAAGATCTTTAACCATAAAGATGAAGGGAAATAAGTGAGGGTGCAGTTCTATAGTGAAATTGAACCAATTTAATTCAATTTAAATCAATTAAGTTCTAATGATACCTGGCATAAATTATAAGTGAAGCTATCATAGTTGTCGATCACAATGATCGGTTTCGAATCGTTCTTATAACCATTCCAAACAAATGCTCTTTCTGCCGTTACTGCTTGTACTGGAGCAGTGAAACTGCATCTCCTATTTGATAGAACTCCGCTTTTGATCCCTGAAAGAAATATTCAATTACAATGCACTATAGAAGTTGTAGGAAATAGGGAAATTATATTAATTATGTTATGGTGTGTCTTGAATTCTTGGACCCAGTCTGTTATGGGTTATGCTACGGCACATTTGGGGGAAAATGCAATTGTGAGAGCTTTTGGAGGTTTGTTAAGGAAGTATAGGGCTTGGGACGATAGACCTTGTTCCGATTGGATTAGGATTATTTACCAATATATTCGATGTTAGTGTTTTCCTGATTATATATATAATGCCATTGTGTTAGATGTGACTCCGAAATTAGAATCGCTTCGATTTTGAGTTTCCGGTTCGCCGATGGTCTCGCGGTGCGACAACAAATTTGGTAAATTTTTTAGAAAGGAAAAATGGATGTCTTTGGTGGAGCCCGAGCCCGAAGCCCACCACTAACATCGGACGGCGGGTGCAGGGGGCGGAGCCCCCCGCGGTTCGAATCGGATCCGTTAAGGAAAAACCCGTTAAGTTTAAGTATCCTCTTTTTCTTTTGTTTGCCCTAGAGAGAGATTAAGCGAATTAATTGTACGATCAAGAACTTTTGTATTCCCTCTTTTCTACATAGTGAAACTTTCCTCTTTCGCTCGTGGTTTTTTTTCTGCAAAAGGTTTTTCACGTAAATCTGTGTACTTGTTTTTGTCGTGCTTTTGAGATCTATATTTGTGTGGTTATCGCATTGAGATTTGTTTGGTTTGTGCGCTCGTTGCTAACACATTGTGCCTCTTCGCGAGATCATTCTGCTCCCTCTACGCCTGTGGATGTAGGCCAGCAGTTGAACTAAGTAAATTTCCCTCCTAGGATGGAAAAGAACTACTTTTTTTTTTTATCTTTATCGTCTCCGAATTTCTTACTCTTATTAAGAGCCAAAGTAAGGATTTAAGTGCCCATCGGCACGAGCCATATCTACCGTGCCGTGTCGTGCCAACAAGATATCGGCACGATACAACCCATGTGCCGATAATACAGTTCAAAACTCTCTTTTCGTTAAATTAGTAAGTAATTTTCACAATAAAATTCAAAAGGTTTGATAAAAATACATAACAAGCAATTAGAATATTGTATTGTTAAAAATTTTTTACTAATTTTTTACTAAAAAATTTTTACTTTAACTTTTCAATCCCTTCACACTCTACCATATTAGAAGCAACGATGATAAACTCCTTCCAATCGATCAAACTCTAATCCCCAATCCCAACACATTAAACAACGAGAAATATCTCCAATCAAAATGCAGGAAAAGTGCAACTAAAATGAAGAGTTAATTTCATACAATTCTCTGTAAATATATCCAATAACAGATATATCCCTACAAAGTACAATTTTTCATATTTATTCCATCAAAAATTCTAAGTTGTTTATATATGTCCCTACCGTCGTCAATATCCGTTAGAAAAATAAAGTTAACCATAGGTTAAATACTTAATCTTAGTTAGTGAGTAAGGTAAATTTATTTTTTTACCCTTTCAGATATTGTACTTAATTATAGATATATTTTTTAACAATTGGGGCATTTGAAAAAATATACTTGCAAGGACAAAATTGACATTTTACTTATATTATATTAAAGTGTTAATTACATACAGATCATGAAAAATTTATCGAATAGCAGATATATCCCTACAAAATTCAACTTTCATATTTATCCCTTCAAAAGTCCTAAGTTGTTCATATATCTTCCTACCGCCAATGTCCGTTAGAAAAATATAGTAAACCATAGATTAAATACTTAACCTTAGTTAGTTAGTGAGGTAAATTTACTTTTTTACCCTTACAGACATTTTTGCATTATTTTAACGGTTGTGACTTTTGAAGAGACATATTTGAAAGGGCAAAAATGATATTTCATATATATATTCTGTTAAAAAATAAACAGTAAACTAACGGTACTAAACCACACGAATATATATGAACAATTTAAAATTTTTGAAGGAATAAATATGAAAAGTTAAACTTTGTGGGTATATATATTTGATATTCGATATGTTTACAGAATCTGTATGAAATTAACCCTATGGTAAAAAATAAACAGTAAACTAACGATAACAAAACAGATGGACATATATACATATGAACAGCTTACGACTTTTGAAGAAATAAATATGAAAAACCGAACTTTAAAAAGACAATTAACCCTAAAATTAACCCTAAAATGAAATTAGAGAAAGCTCTACTTTATCTTCCCAAATCCATCATAGTCCACCTTATTAGAAACAATTATCAACTCCTCTCAATCGATTGATCGAACTCCAATCCCCAATCCCCAATCCCCAACACAAAGAAAAAAAACGGAAAATACCATATTTCTAATCGAAAAATGCGGGGAAAAAAGGGATGAGGATCGATTACTCGTCGGATCGGCAACAGGGGCTTTGGCTCGGGATCGCTCATGGCGGGGCGGGGCCACGGCTAGGGTTTTGGGATCGGGGTAGGGTTTGGAGGAGTAGAGGAGGGATCGGAGAGAGAGAATCGCCATGAATGAGAAAGAGAGAGAGAGAGAGAGAGTGAGTGTGTGTGCGTAGTTGAGCTTCGCTCGTTCCCTTTTCTTTTCTTTTCTTTTTGGTTAAAATGTATAGACACCCCTAAACTTCAGCTATTTTGGAAATTTACTCCCTCAACTTTTTCAAATGTAATAAATAATTTTAAATCTTCTAATTTATTTAATTTATTTCAAATGTAATACTCTACTTTAATAAATTTTTAGTTTGAGAATTATAAAAAATATATAACTAAATATAAAATATATAAAGATAATCGATGTATTAAAATTTTGAAATAAAAAAAAATCGTTGAGTGACTTAAGTTTAAATAAATTAAAAAATTAGATAGTAAAATTAAAAATTTCAAATAATTTTTTTTTACATCTTATAAATGTTAATTTCATATAATTTTTTATAAACATATCATAATTTTTTATATTTATCATTTTAAAAATATTAAGTTGTTCATATATATTTCTCTGTTATCGTTAGTTTGTAATTTATTTTTTAATCAATTTTACTCTTGTAAATATATTTTTAAAGATAATATTGAAAGAAATAAAAAATTTAAAATTTTTGAAAAGATAAATATAAAAAATTAAATTTTGTGAAAATATATTTATAATTTGACATATTTATAGAAAGTTATATAAAATTAATCCTAAATAAAAAGTGTAAATCAAATAGCAAAGTTTAGGGAGTGAAATTCAATGTTAATTAAAATTTAGGGGTGTCCATATATTTTAACTTTTTTTTCTTTTATTAAAATTTTTTGATTCGTTGACTCTCGTGACCATTTCCGCTCGAAGAGCACGTTTTGTTTCTTGCTCAACTCTCGTGCGTTGACTAAAGACTACAAATAGTTTAAAAAAAAAAAAAATTGTAAAATTTGGGTTAAAAAAATAATAATAATTTTATAAGTTTTTTTTGTAAATATATCGAATATAAAAATTCTTAAGGCCAGTAAAATAGTACTACTGATCGATATAAATTGATTTTTTTATTTTTTCTAATATTATAAATTTTTTTTATTTTTTTTTATCAAAATTTTAACAATAAATTTTTTTTTCAATTCATAACTCTAAAGAAAAAAATGAATGAAAAAATAAAATATTAAATAGATAAAGAAGAAAATATTAATTAACACAACAAATATAAATTTTATTGTAATCTTGAATATATATATATATATATATATATATATATATATATATATATATATATATATATATTTCTAAGCTCTTGGATGATTCTTTGTGGAGAGCCCACGATCTGTTATGTATCAGTTTTCTCTCTATTAAAAAGAATAAATTATATACTTTGTCTCAAACTTTAATTTATTATAATAATTATTATAATTAAGTACTATAATCTGATTTAGTTGATTAAATATTAATATATTGCTACTATAGATATAATATAGTGATGTTGTGATTGATGATGCATCGATAATTAAAATATTATGTAATTTTATATCAACAATACGTTAAAATTATAATAATTTTATAAGTTTGAGATAGAAATTTGTGTATAAAAGTGTCGCCTGTCTTATAGTTTGAGTATCAAATATACAATTTATCCTATTAAAAAATATTCGACGAATTTTTAGATCCAAGCAAAAAAAAAAATAATAATAATAACAGGTAGAAACAGACCAGGTCCTTCCCAACGAGACATGGGAGTTTCCTATGAAGGTTTTTATTTGATAAAAATATACTCATTTCATGTAAGTTAGGTAGGTGTATTGTTGGATCGTTGGCGCTAATCATTAATTCCAAAAGTTCGAGCCGTTAGAAATACGTAATTAATTCACTTAAAGTGTACAAATACAGCGCCCACGGATCTCGACCGGACTCAACCCACCTGAACGTTGGGTCTATTGTTGGGCCTTTTGCCGTTAGGTCTATTGTGGACCGCAGCCCCCACTCAACTTATTAGACTCACCGAACTCAACTTATTAGTCTCCTGGGCCTACTGTCACGAGGCAGAAAGTTGGACCTATTTAATTCATAAATAAATAGCCAACAATCCCCCTCCCAACACCTGCACCGTGTGCCACTAGCTCTGATACCACTTGTTGGATCGTTGGCGCTAACCATTAATCCCAAAAGCTCAAGCTGTTAGAAATACGCAACCAATTCACTTAAAGTGTACAGATACAGCGTCCACGGATTTCGACCGGAGTAAACCCATCTGGACGTTGGGTTTATTGTTGGGCCTCTTGCCGTTAGGTCTATTGTGGACCGCAGCCCCCACTCAACTTATTAGGCTCACCCAACTCAACTTATTAGTCTCCTGGATCTATTGTCACGAGGCAGAAAATTGGACCTATTTAATCCATAAATAAATAACCAACAATTCCCCTCCCAACACCTGCACCGCGTGCCACTGGCTTTGATACCATTTGTTTTATTATTGGCGCTAACCATTAATCTCAAAAGTTCGAGCTGTTAGAAATACGCAACCAATTCACTTAAAGTGTACAGATACAGCACCCACGGATCTCGATCGGACTCAACTTATCTGGACGTTGGGTCTATTGCTGGACCTCTTGCCGTTAGGTCTATTGTGGACCGCAACCCCACTCAATTTATTGAGCTCATCTAACTCAACTTATTAGTCTTCTAAACTTATTGTCACGAGACATAAAATTAAATTTATTTAATCAATAAATAAATAAATAGCCAACTGGCGTATAATGTGGGCCGTATCGTATAATAATTACTACGTAACATTAATTTGGACCCGGTCAGCGACACTGCACGTCACGACATTGAATTTAGTCCATACTATGTCACACCATATTCATGATTCAGTTTAGTATTTATTTATGTTGCAACACTATCGTGATGACTAAAATTTTAAAAAATTAAAAATTTACATAATAATTAAAGTCAAAGTTTTGACTGGTCAAACGGTCAGCTCAAAATTTTGTTTACCCGATTTCTAAATCAAAATCTGGGCGTGTTTAACGAGCGAGCAGACTATATTGCACAACTTTTTGAGAAAGCTCCGCATGCAGAGCTTTCTCAAAAGAACGCTTTTGCACGATCGCACTCCGCCAACTAGGGTGTCAACGAGTCAAACACGAATGAGTTGGAGTCGATTCGTGTTCGGCTCATTTAATAAACGAGCCGAACACGAACTGATTCGTTTAAATATCGAACTGAAAAATTCGGCTCGTGTTCGGCTCGTTTATTAACGAGCCGAACACGAGCTGGCTCGCGAATAACAAGTTTGATTTTCATTCCTACTATTAGGTGTAAAATTTAAAAAATATTAAAAAATTAAAATTTTAATCTAATAATTAAAATTTATAAAAAATTGATGGTCTAAAATCTAAATAGTAATATATATATATATATTCGAGCGGTTATCGAGCCAAACACGAGCGAGCTGACCCCAGCTCATGTTCGACTCGTTTATTAAACGAGCTAAAAAATTCGGCTCGTGTTCGGCTCGTTTACTAAACGAGCGATTCGATCTCAAGCTCATTTCGAGCCGAACACGAGCTGGCTCGCGAACAGCGAGCTGGATTGCCACCCCTACCGCCGACACACATGCAGCCGCATACGATGTCCCAACTTTTCAGAGGGTCATTCATTCTAGATGTACTCTAATTTTAACACATTCAACCCTCTTAATCTCTTGGATCTTGCTATCATAAAAAATATTATAACCGAATTAAGAGATTTAGTTTTATTTAGATCTTACCCTTTTTAAGCCTGACGTCCACGTCATCTTAGATGTACTTTAGCTCTCGCACACTTAATACTCTTAAACTTTTGAATCTTACTACTATTCAAAATACTATAGTCGGGTTAAGAAGTTTAGTTATATTTACACCTTACACCTTACCTCTTTTAAGCTCCTTTATATCTTAAACCTTATCTCTTTTAAGTTATGACGTCCACGTTATACTCAAGCAAACCTGACCAGTTGAGATAAGAGGTTTAGTTCTATTTATACCTTACACCTTATCCTTTTTAAGCCGTGACGTTCACGTCATACTCAAAGCACACTCATAAATATCATATCAGGTAATGTGAGACTCGTCTAGCTGGGAACCGACATGCCGATGAGCAACCTAGATCAATCGAGACTCATCATACATTTTTCAGATGTTGATTGGCTCTGATAACAATTTTAACGACTTGACCTACTAACAATAATAATTCGTTGTACCCAAAGTATAGCCCAAAATACTTAAGCCCCGTTATTATTACTAATGTATATTACTTTTTATATACTCAATCATAATTTCAATTTCATCCACTGTAAAATTATTGGGGTGCCACACTACATGGCCAAAACACAACTTTATGTTGACGTACAAAATCGAACAAGCACAAATAAGATGATTTGGTTCGATTAATTTGGTTTTAACAAAATAGTGGTGACCTCCTAGATACCAATATTTTAAAATTATATTTTAATTTTTATATGTAATTTTGTAAATATGAATACAATTTTAATATAAAATTTATAATAATACACACGAAAACTATTGTCCCCTACATATTAATATTAATATTAATATATGTAATATTATAAAAAATATGGATATCCACATTCATATTTATTTTTTTAGATATTAGAAAATTTTTGAATATTTAAAATCTTATGTGTACTGATATTCGACGATATCCAAATATTTTTAATTTGAATGCGGATATTAACGAATATTGTCCCCTACATATATTATAAGGGTATATTTGGAAAACTTTCAAAACTCTGTTTTATATCATTTTACTCTGTTTTATAAAAAGTTCTATTTTTTTATTAGTTGGGCCGTTTGATGGTCCAACAACGTAAAAATATAACGGAGTAATTTTGCTGTTTTGGAGTACTCTTGGAAAAAAAGAAAGAAAAAAAAAAAAAAGTGTTCTGAGCGGTGAATTTTTTTTTTTTATTTTTTACGTACGATTTCTCACTCACCCTCTTTCGTATTTCACCCTATTTTAAAATTTTAAATTTTAAAATTTAAAATTTAAAAATTTGAATTAAAAATTTGAATTAAAAATTTAAAAATTTAAAATTTAAAATTAAGAATTTTGAAATTAAAAATTAAAAATTAAAAATTTTAAAATTTTAAAATTTAAATTAAAAAATTAAAAATTTAAATTTGAAATTTAAAATTTGAAAATGAAAAATAAAAAAATAAAATCTAAATTTAAATTTTAAATTTTGAAATTTAAAATTCTAAATTTTAAAATTCAAATTTATTATATTAAAATTAAAATTTATAATTTTAAAATTAAATTTATTATTTTAAAATAATAAAATTTTATGTTTAAAACATAAAATTAATATTATAAAATTTTAAATTTTAAATTTTAAAATTTGAAGTTTAATTTTAAATTTAACATTTTAAATTTTAAAAAAAAATTAAAATTTTATTTTTTATAATTTATATTTTATATTTTATATTTTATATTTTATATTTGAAATTTTTAATTTGAAATTTAAAATTTAAAATTTAAAATTTCACATTCAAATTTTAAAATTTTAAAATTCAAATTCAATTTTGAAATTTAAAATTTAAAATTAAATCCTAATTTTAAAATTAAAAATTAAAAAATAAAAATTTATATTTTTAAATTTAATTTTATGTATTGAAAGTTTAAATTTAAATCATAAATTTTTTTAAATTTTAGAATCCAAACAGTAAAATACAGAGTAATATTTTTATAGAGTATTAAATTTTTTCACTGTGTTTTATTTTTTATTTTTTAATAATTATCAAACGTTCCCTAAATATAAATATATATAATACTACTTAAAAAAATTTGAATATTTTATTCATATTTATTTTTTCCAAATATTTTTAACCAGGACGCAGATATTGTGAGATAATATTTGATCCATTTTCACCCCCTATCGGAGCTTCACCAACTCGGATCCATTTTGCATCTTCAATTGTGGTGTATCAAGTACACCTGTGTACACCAGGTGCACGGAATAATTTGTTCACACGAAGAGGGTCATAGTCTCATTGAACGCCGCTACGTACCAATGAAAACGTACAACGCGGGGAAGACTCCCAAGGGAATGTGCTTTTACCAAAATACCCCAACCTCCTGACTGGGGAAACTTTTATGTACATATGACATGTATAATAGTTCGTCGAGGCCAAACTATCGACTCAAAATGTTTGAATTTAGACGTTCTCGTTAGCCTAATCACAAACACAATCTGATAAATCGACTTTAAAATTAAATATTATAATTCGATCCGCTAGCAATAATAATTTGTTGGATTCAAATCGTCGGTTGAAAATATTTAAGCTCAAATGCTAATCCGTTGGGGCTAAACCGCCCGCCCAAAATTATTAAATTTTGATGAGACCGACTCCGATACTAAATATTATAAGCCCATCCGCTAACCATAATTATCCGTTGGGTCAAAACCATCGGTTCAAAATGTTTAAGTTCAAATGCTCTTCTCAGATAATGTAAGATATGTTTTACAATTCCGACTGATAAATCAACTCCGATACCAAATATAACGATACGATTCATTAACAATAATAATTCATCTCGAGAAGTCTAAAATCAACTCCGATACCAAATATAGCGATACGATCCATTAACAATAATAATTCATATCGAGGAGTCTAAAAAATCAAAATGCTTAAATAATGTATACTTTTAGGTATAAAATTAAGCTCATGTACTCTTACTTTTTGTCATGTAAATCTGTCTTACACTTAAAGATATGAGACTGCTAGATGACAAACTGAGTCTAAAAAATTGGTTCAAAATAATTAAATAATTAAGCCGATTCTTACTTTTGTCAGATAAATCTGTAGTACACTAAGCCTAGGTGTATATGAGCAATGCTACTTGTACACCCCCAAATGGGGTATACATCCTACACCCCATCCATTCAAGGGTGGGGACTAATCACCGGTCACTTCGAAGTGACCGGTGAAATTCATCCCACCCTTGGATGGGTGGGATGTAGGATGTACACCCCACTTGGGGGTGTACAAGTAGTATTTCCCTTTTTGTAATGTAAATTTGTCGGACACTTTTAGACATGAGACTGGGGTATATATAAGTATACACACCCTTTAGGGATGTATATCTTACACCCCATCCTATTCTGGTGGGGTGAATTTCACTCGTCACTCAATGTGACCGGTAGGATGAATTTCACTCGTCACTCGATATGACGAGTGGAATAATACCCACCCCTTGATAAACCGACTCTGATACAAGGTATGAGCCTGCTATATGATAAGCCGACTCTCTAAGAGCTCAAAATATTTAAATTTAATTATTATTATTAGGATATATGGTCTCTTATATATTCATTATTGGGTATCACACCGGATACTTAATACGTTATAAGACCATCAAAGAGCGGAATACAATCTCATATCGTTATATTTTAAAACCCTATGTTAAAGACGAGTCCGGCTAGAATACTATCGATAGTACCAAATAATTAGTACTATCAAATTTTTAGCCGTTTGATGAAAAAATATACGATTGGAATTATAGTGGTCCCCTAAAATTTATACTATTCAACCAACCACCTAGTAAATCCTAGAGGACCACTATAAATATTGTGCTTTGACGTGTTTATTAAAAAGTCGAGTTAGCTCGTGAATAATAAGTTAAATTGTTTGTTATACAATTAAGTGAAAAGTTAAAAAAATTAAAAATTTTAATTTAATAAAATTAAAATTTATAAAATATAGATTGTTTTATATTTGAGTTAGCCTAAAATTTAAATACTAGAAATTTGTAATGCATATTCGAACTATATCGAGTATAAAATAAATTAGAAAATTATTTTTAAAATATAATATCTTAGAAATTTGTTAAGTCCAATTCGTATAAAAAAAAAAAAAAAAAGCAGAGCATGATATAGAAATAGAGAAGAAAAAAAAATAACGTAGAAAAATAAATAGTGACAACAAAAACAAACAAGAGAAAAAAAAAAAGAAAGAAAGAAAAGATAAATAAGAATATTTTGATTTGTTTATTAAAAATTTGAACTGAATGTATAAAAATTTTAAAAATAAATTTAATTTACAAAAATATAAAATTAATTTTAACAAACACCTCATAAAAAACTTTATTCTATAGTTAAATCTCTCTCTCTTTTTTTTTTTTTATATTTTTAAAAACGATGAATAATTCACTATATTCATATACAAAAATATTCTATTTATTTTCGTACGTAATATCGTTACAAATATCTTATTTATTTTTGTACGTAACATCGTTATATAATATCGCGTTGCGCATATTTCGTGAGTTTGTTATGATATATATTAGTTATGATATATTTACTGATTTTAAATTTTAAACATTACGAAAAAATTGCGTTACACAAAAAATATCTAATAGCTTATTCCACATATTTTGTGAGTTGAATTTGTTATGATATATATTCATTATGATATATTTACTGACTTTAAATTTTAAACATTACGAAAAGATTACGTTACAAAAAAAATATCTAATTTCGTATTCCGCATATTTTGTGAATTTGTTATGATATATTTACTAGCTATAAATTTTAATATTCTATTTATTTTTATACGTAATATCACTATATAATATTATAAATTTGTTATGATATATATTTGTTATGTTATGTTTTTTAACTATATATTTTTAAATACTAAATTGGTTGGATTTCGTTTGAAATTGTAGAGAAAAAAAAAAAAAAAAAAGTCATTATATACGATAAAAAGATAAAATAAAAAGATATACGGTTTGTTACGTAATATCGACGTAATTTCTTTTATTATTGTTATCTAATATTACCGTATAATGTGATGAGTCAGTTATATAGTATTTTTTAATATTAAATATGAGCGTGGTTATTATTTATAATAGGATATTTTAAATTTATAAAATTAAATAAAAAATATTTATAAAAAAAATTTCTATCTCCTCACTTTTCTCTTCCATTCCCATGCCCCATCCCATGTCACCAACGGCCGAGATCGGCCGAGATCGACCCCATCTTCCCTGCACGAATCTCAAAGCATATAGCGTAGTACTACGCGAATCTTCCCTCCACGCTGCGCCCTCTTCGACCCCCTCCCCCTCTCTCTCTCTCTCTCTCTCTCTCTCTTATATGAACACCAACACCATCACAAAAAAGCGTGCTCCACAAGCTACCTCTCTCTCTCTCTCTCTAGAACCCCCTCTCTTTCTCCTCGAACCCTATAACGATCTCCTTCTACGATCCCCTCCCCATTCCCGTTTGGATCGATCGGAGCATCGTCGAATCCCGCTCGCATTGCCCCCGATTCCGCGGATCTGGAGAGGTAGGTATGGTCTAGGGCTTTGGGCGGAGGTTTCTGGCCATGGCGGCGGCGGAGGGAGCGATCGGAGGAGGAGGAGGAGGGGTAGTGGAGAGGGGGTGGTTGTTCGACGAGCGGGACGGGTTCATCTCATGGTTGAAGTCGGAGTTCGCCGCGGCGAACGGGATCATCGACTCCTTCCTCGGCCACCTCCACGAGATCGGCGCGCCCGGGCAGTACGAGCACGTAGCCGCGATCGTGAACCAGCGGCGGGTCCACTGGGTGCCCGTGGTCTACCTGCAGCACCACTTCCCCGTCAGCCAGGTCTACTACGCGCTCCAGCAGGCCAGGCGGCGGCGGCACCAACAGCTTCCGCCGCCGCGGCCGCCGCCAGCGCCTGCGGCGGCCCCGCCGGCGTACCCTCGGTATTTTGACGGGCCGAGGGAGAGGGATGGGAGGAAGGGAGCTGGGTTTGGGAACCGGCACGGTCATCGGTTCGATGGCGCCAGCGAGAATCGCGGCTCGGTATCCTCGGCTTCAACGAGATCGGATGCGGAGAAGAGGGGAGATGTGGCGGAGAAGGGCGTGGTTGTGAAAGAGAGGGTTGAAGCTCATGCGAAAGGGAATAGTTCATCGGATGCTGTATCTGCGAATGCAGGTGAGAATGGTTCACTGGTTCCTATCTTAAAAATGCTGATATACTATTAAAACTTGCATTGTTGTGTAGCATCTTGTGCTTTTTACAGATTAGGGTTTTATGAGTTAGCTGTTTGTTTCCTCAATTTAGTTGTTGTCATAGAAACTTCATATCTCCCGCTATTTGGCCATCGATTCCTCAATTAGCGCAATAAATCAAGATGTTTTTGTCATACTCTTGTGAAAATAATGTGATTTATTGGCTATAAGTCGACAATTTCCCATTTTGATAGACTTTTTGATACATGCTGTTAAGTGCTTTAATATTTTCTTTCATGTGCTGCATTGTGTGTTCAGAAGGTGATGGTCCAAGTAGCTCGGCGACAAATTGTGAACAGAGGGAGGGGAAAAAACCAGTTGGCAGCGAGTCTAGTAAGTTGGAACTTGCCGCCACAAATGATGTCCAAGCGCCGGCTGATCAAGGTGTCATTTTGACTCAGATGTCTAAAACCTTTCATTGCTTTCATGAGGAATAAATGTATGACATGCCTTAGCTATGACTCTTTATTGCGATCTTTTTTCAGATTTGTGGTAGATGGAGGGATTTTATAGAAATTCAGATCTATGTTTAGATATGATTGAAGATACCGAATATTTAGCTATTTAAAGACATGTTAAAGGTGTTAACGTAACTGAGAGGAGATTGCTGAGGAAGATGAATGGTAAAACTAGCATATGCAATATAGTATTAAAAAGAAGATATTTTTTGTAAGGTGGAATTGCCTAAATTGAGATGGTACTGCCCTATATACACGCTATTGGATTAGTCTGAAAGTGTGAAGCAATCAAAGTAGGTGATGTGGAAAGAGAGTAGAGGAAGACTGGAAATGATGTAGCTAGGATTGATCATGAAAAGTTTAGCTGCTATAGATACTAGAGAAGAGATACCTCCAGATCAGGTTTTGTACAGAAAGAGAATTTGTACTGCCTATTTCTTTGTTTTATTTTGAGGGTCTGCTGACCTCAATTTACATATAAGTTCAAGTGGAGTTGACATATGTGATATTTAACATTTGAAATAGTGAAGTGTGGTTCTTTTGTTTTTTTGGAATATTGATTAATGTACTCACTCTTTCTATTGAAATAAAAAAAAATTATAGAGAAAAGTCAGATAATGCGACTGCATTGCATGTTCAGATAGGAATTCTATTTGATACTGATAGCACCAAAAAGTCAGATGATTGTTGTTAGTTGTTTTATTTTTCATTTTGATTTGCCATACTAATCCGAGATATGTGCTGAACTGCTTAGGCTTTCTATGTGTATTTTCCTTTCATCGGTATATCTCATAGAGCTCATTGTGGTATGCCATAGATTCATGTAGAACACGTAGTCATTCTAACCTTCTGTTCTTCTCTACCATAACGACAATCTAATTTGGGCCTTTTGAGTCTAGATTTTACTACCTACAGATTTCAGACAAAGATGTATGCCAGTATAAGTGTATTTTATTCAGTTATTGTGGGTGAAAAAAATCTATGCAAGTGACATGCTAGAACATTTTAGACTTTGTAAGATTCTTAGAGATCATCCCATTCTTCCCATTCTTGGAGTAAGAAATGATCTCCTCATATAAAGGTCTCCTTACCTTGAATAAGCTAAAACATCATCTTCTATTAGATACTTAACAGTTCTTTTACTGTCTTTGTAATGTTCTTTCCGCACAATTTGTGTCAGTGAGAACTTTTCGTCAGATGGATGCACTATAACTCGACAGAGATGAATGGTTAGAACTGGAGAAGAACTGTAACTTGATGGCTTCAAATTTGGTTCTCTCTCTTGTAGTTGATGATTCATGAAACACGTATCTAGTAATGAATTATAATTTCTTCAATGTGTATAGTGTTAAATGAGTTCTGCAGATGTTTCTCCGTTGTTTGAGTAGAGAATAATTAATTGCCTTCCTTTCTTTGTAGTCTCTTATCCTTGTGCGCATTCTTATGTTAGTTCTTTAACACACAAACTTTTCAAGTAAGTAGTCACTTCAAATTTTCTGTGTACTCACTTTTCTTGCTTTTTCATAAACTTTCCATGCATCTACCTCAATACTCTTATTAGTCTTGTCTCATTCTTTTTGATGCTCTGGTTTCTGCTTCTGTTTTTTTTTTTTTTTTTTTTTTTTGTTCTCAACTTCCTATCAGTTTCTTTATTGTTTTCCTTTTCTTAATCAACGTATTATGTATGTCGTGTTATCAGTAATTTATCAGGATTGCGCTCGTGTGATCAAGGGAATGCCTCAAATAATGGACTTAACTTTCTTCTGTTTTATAATGGTCCAGGAGCTAGCAGCAATTATGTTCTACACAGTAATGGCACTGTGACAACAGATATAGAGGGAAATGTGAAACCAACCCCAATCCCCAAAGAGTTTGAGTCTAATGATGAACTAAGTGATGGCAGAATGGTACGTCTTCTTGTGCCGCTTCCTTAAATGATCTCTTATCTGGTCCTTAGAATAAGACTCAATTGTGTTATATTGTTTCCCATCCTGACAGTCAAAATATGACATTGTTTTTCTAGGTTAATATAGTTGAAGGGCTTAAGCTTTATGATGGATTACTGGATGCAACAGACATGAATCAGCTGCTTTCATGGGTAAATGAAATGAGATCTCCTGGTTATCGAGGAAAATTACAAGGTAAGCTCACCTTTGGCTATCCTTTCCTGCTGGACTTCAGAAACTTATATATAATTTGATCATTCGGTGTAATACATACTAATATATGTGGACCTATCAATTATATTTTCTGTGATTTAAGAATCTGATGCTTTGATGTAACATTGTTTTTTAAATTTGCCTTTTTTTTTTTTTCACAAAAGAAAAAAGCATTTTCTTGGAATATATTATTTTCAGTACCAATGTAATGTATGCTCGGTTTTGTTTGCACTTTAGCATGATAATTTTTCAAGGATTTTCTGGTTGCCGCATTTACGACATGTTGGCAGATACCTTAAATTCTGTATTTTGTAAATAGTTGTATAAATCACTCCTTCCTGTTTATTTCTCGTCTTGCAGAGCAAAATAATAACTTATTACTACTTTTTAAATTGTCTAAAAGAGAGAAATTTGTCTTGCATTTGTGATCTTTATGTAAGTGTGGATCTATCTTATTGACTTTCTTGACTATGCAGCTTCTTGTAGATACTCACTTGTGATAGGGAGCTTTGTACTTTCAGGGTATAGCCTGAATACCCGGAATTCTAGAATATAGTATTATTTTAAGTTTTTAACTGAATATACTGCTTGATATGAATAATCATAAAATTGCAGGAAAACTTGGTAGTAGCATGGTAAACTTAAAAAGAAAAATGGCACTCAAACATTCAATTTATGAGAATACATGATGTTAGTTTCATACCCCTATGCATGTGAACTCACACTTTTACCTCTTTCTCCTGTGATCTATCACCCCAATCTAACCTGGACTGCCCCTCCCCTCTCTTGCTAGTTTTGGCGTACTTCCTGACAGCCTGGTCACCCGCCAGCAATGTGCCATCCTTCTCTTTCTTCTTCTATCTAGCTCCCATTAATCCCTTCTTCCCTTAACCTTCTCTCTCTGAGCAGTGAGGCCTTCTGGCACTGTGGTTCCCTTCCTGCTACCAGCAATCAGCCTATGCCCATGTGACCTGCTAGCAATTGACTTATGCCCATAGTGATTTCCTCCCTGCGGCACGATGACCTGCCAATGGTCGGCATACAGCTTGTGTGCTCGTGCCTGTTTGCCAACGCTCACTAACCCTCATCTCTGTGTCCATTTGATCCTTTCAGCAATTGGTTTGGGCCTGCGTCTGACTTGTGTCATGGCGATCAGTATGTGACTTGCCCCCTGCCTCTCCCTCTCCTCTCACCCCCCTACTCCCGTCCCACATGGCCTGAGGAAATGTTCCTTCAAGTGGACAACGGAAACACTTAGTTACCTCGAGTAAAGTACCTGAGATGAATCGTGCCTATTTCAACAGTTTTTCTTTACTCTCAGTCTCTCAGATTTTTCCTTAGGTCTTTAAACCAAGCCGCATGTTTCTTATTTAGCCCACTCTTTTTTCAAAAATTCAAGGATCCCTTTCAGACCAATTAAATTGATCCAACTGAGAACTGTTTAGCCAGCCATTTCTTTTCCATCTCATAGTGCTGCTTATCTTAACCATAAATTTTATGGATACCTTTCTCGTTTTGGCGGACTTAAGGTATAGTTCGTCGACTCGTCGGCGTGATGTATTTCTTTGGGAGTTTCCTTTTACAACTTAAATTATTGTAGAGTGGTTGCACTTTGCACGGTGTAAACATATTTCTGCATCTTCATATCAGATAGAAAACCTTAAAAGCTGTGTTTTTAGCATTACGCTTTTGAAATTGCTTTTCTAGTAAGAGAAAACCTAAGAAGGTATACATATTTCTTTGGTTGTTGGAATTTCTGAATTGTGTGGATGAACTGATATGAAGCCTTGGTGATTAGTCTTACTTACGTCCTTCGTCCTTGTAAAGATGAACCGGCTGCCGGCATTAGCAGTGCAAAGCTAAGCTGCTTCCAATAATGCTGCTTTTCTCTTTCTTGTTTCCCACTTTGATTATGAAAAACAGGGCAGCCGATGACTAAGCCAAAGAGACCAACGAAGGGGCATGGTAGGGAAACTATTCAGTTAGGCATTCCCATGCTCGACGGCCCTCCAGAAGGTGAGAAAACACCACCCGAGTTCCCATGAGTTTTACTATCCTATGGCAAAATTTAATTATTAACTTAGTGCTCGAAATTTTGTGATAAAGAATTATCTAAACATATACTTGTAATTTTAGATCGGATGGTGGAGGCCATCCCTAGCAGACTGCAGGATGTGCTTGACCGCTTGGTTCGCCTCCTAGTTTTGCCGGCCGCACCTGATTATTGTATTATTGACATCTTTAAGGAGGTAAGTCATTCTCTCTAGTTTCTATATAAGAATATTTTTGAGAAAATTGCATAGTGAGCCTCACATACTAATGTCCCTTATATATAGGGGGATCATTCCCATCCTCTTATCTGGCCATCCTCGTATGGTAGGCCTGTTTCTACTTTATGCTTGGCTGACTGCGACATGGTCTTTGGCCGAACAATTGCTGTTGTCGACAGAGGAGAGTATAATGGTGCTCTTCGCCTATCTCTGCAAAAAGGGTATGTATGTCTTTTATTGCATTTTGTCTAATTCATCTCTTTATCTCTCGAATCAACCAATCGCCTATCTTGTTTCTATCCAAGTAGTAAAGCTCAGTACTTGGAAGCTCTGAACTTTATGGGTGTTTGGTTCCTCGGAAAAGCGTGGAGAATTGCTAGTTTTCCTCGGAACCGAAGGGACAGAAAATTGGAAAAAGCGGGTTTTCCATGGAAAACTTCTAAGGGTGAAAGCATCTTTTGTAGTTTTCATTTGAGATCCTTGACCGAAGAAAAACCGTAAAAGAAGTTCCTGATGTCGGATCCATTTTGGTTGATTTATGAATCAAATCTGGTGCTTTTCTCTTGTTCTTTCCAGGTCTCTCCTCCTGTTGCAGGGTAAAAGTGCGGATCTCGCGAAGCACGCCATCCCTTCCATGCGCAAAGAGCGAATATTACTCACCTTCGGAAAGTCCCAACCGAGAAAGAACTCTTGGTCCGAAAACTCTCGTTTCAACTCACCCTCTCCGCCTCCGTCCTCGCAATGGGGCCAGCCATCATTTAGGATGCCCAACCTCCTGCACCACCCTCCGGGGCCGTCCTACGGGGCCGTCCTCCCTACCGGCGTACTCCCGCCCCCACCCATCCATCCACATCAACACCTCGCTCTGCCGCCCAACGGAATCCCTCCGCTCTTCATTTCACCGGCGCCCCCTGCGGCGGTGCCTTACCCTCCGCCGCCAATGCACTCTGCTCCGTGGCTCCCTCTCCACGGCACGGGGGTCTTCCTCCCTCCTGGCTCTTCCCAAGCAACCCAAGCTCACCATTCTCCGGTTCCTCTCTTTTCCGGCGATCCTGGCTCCCATCCAGAGGCCTTTCCGTTCAATACCAACATCATCGCTACGGGAACATCAAATGGCCACATTTCTCCTGCCCAAACATCTCCTAAGAACAATTCGGACGAGACGGGAGCTAAACCCGAGTGCAATGGGGGTTCAAACCACACTAGCAATGCTTCTCCAACGACGATTTCCGTTCAGGAACAGGAAAATCGTGGTGGCCCGAAGGTCGCGAACAAGCCCGCGAGCAATCCCTCTAAATAGAGGAAACAGGAAATGTATAGATACGAAACGAGGACGGACAAAAAAAGTGGATTCTTTCGACGGCAACAACAACTGTGAATGGTTATAGCTGGAATTATTTCAACGACTCGACTCGCATCGCATCGCAAAATGTAAATCGCGGGAGAGAGGTTAATTGACTTATATATATATATATATATATGCTATCCTTGACACTAGAACTTATTTAAATTTTGTAGGCTTCGTTTCGCCGCCTGAATTTTACCTTTCTTTTTTGGTTAAATTGTATAGAACTTATCTTAACTATGGATTATTTTGATTATGCTATATAATTTTTCAAAATTTTGATTATACTATTCAACCATTTTATTTATTAAAGTAAGTAATTAGTTTAAATTTTGAAGTTAAAATGTTGCTGGTTGATAGTTTAGATAAGTTTTGTGCGTTTGTATTCTTTTTTTTTTTTTCAGGTGATGGGAGGCTGCAGCAAAGTTCAGGTGAGACCAATCTTTATAATCTATGAACCCTAAATGCTTTTTAGGTTAAATTATAGATTTTTTTCTTTTATAAATATCTGCTTTTTTTTTTTTTTAATTTATATTTTATTTGTTTTAAAATTTAAGTTGATGCATTTAGTTTTCCTCGGTCAGAATTTCGTTACTATTTTATTCATTTTATATAATTTATATCAAAAATATTTTTAAAATAATAGAAATATATTAAAATTTTAAATTTTTTCTTATAAAATAAGAGCAATTTTATCATTATACTCTTTCGTTAATGTCGAAATCCTCTAAAATTATTTTTAAAAATTTTAAAAAATAAAATATAGATTTTTGAAAGTCGAAAAAATTAAAAAATTAAATTTTTATAAGAATTTTTTTTTTCGCCTTAAAATTATCCCGTGCGGTGCCTAGCCGGAGAAACTCTTAATCGAATGCCCTTTTGCCTCCGAAGCAAAATCCCGCGTGTTCTGCCAATTTTCAAATATGGCACCTCCAATGGACGGCCATGCCTGGCCCCCACCCTCGGTCCTCTCCATGGCTCAAAACCAACATCGATTGTCATCTCCTATTTCGTGGGCCCCGCGCCGCACAAATCTTCGTAGGCCTCGCACCTCATGAATCCTTCGCCTCGCACCTCATGAATCCCCGCTCGACACAAGACTGTCCCTTATTCGCTCGTTCGCTCCACTATAGAGATCTTATTGAGGCGGACCAACCTTCGCAAGACTGTCCCTTATTCGTTCGTTCGCTCCACTTCGCTCCACTATAGAGATCCGAAACGGCATAAGATAGTGCAAGCGAACCTAGAGGCAAAGCCTCTTGCTTACCCCGCTCCGTAATGCCGTCGACCTCGTGTCTTTGGCATTACCCTAAGCCTGTGTGCTCAACGACCATCGAATCCCGCTCACACGAACCTAGGCTTGGCGACTCCGCTCGCCAAGAGATGACCTATGTCCTATAGGCCAACGGGGAAGTCGGGGCCACTTCGCAAGTGTCCAACCCCTCCTCTATATAACCCACGAGGCATCTAGCCCTTTGGCACCTCAGGGGTACAAAGATGCTCACCGAGGGGTACGTTTTGAAACCCCGCATGCGACACCATTTTTCTTGTCATGGCATGGGCCATTACTAGGGAATTGCCTCCGTTGGTTCACCCACGGCTCAACCCTGACGGATTGTCCCAACTTCGCAATCCCGTAACTCTGTCAACCCAAATGCCTACCAAATGTCCTTCAAAAGTGGCCCCCAAGGATGCCACGGTCGAACCAACACGATCGACACTCGACAAACACTCTGTTTGGAGTATTTGGAGTGTAGAAAGTAAATGTAGCATCTCTCTTTTTCTTTTCCTATTTTTATTAAGTAAATGTAGCATCTCCGATTTTCTTTTCCTATTTTTATTAGATGCTTTTTCTTGCATGTATAATTGGATGGTTACTATGTATGGAGACATCCTAAACTTTAGAACATTTTGAAATGGACTCCTTAATTCCATTTTTAAAGTTTAAACATTTGATTATCTTTTTTTTTTATTTTCTATTTTTTAGAAATTTAATGAAGGTTTTTTTTTTTTTTTTTTTTTTTTTTTTTTTTTTTTTTTAAATAGAGAAAGGTAAAGAGATATCGTTCACTAAATATATGATAAAATTAGACAACGAACTTAAAACCTCGTTTTGTTAGATTTAATTTAGAATATTGAAAATGTCTTATAAATAAAATTCGTGATATTTTGATGTCTAATTATCTACTAATCGAAAATAAAATTTTATAAAAAATAATAATACGATCATAAATTTTTAGATAAAAAATATTAATTTTATTTTATATAGTATAAAAAAATTTTTATCCAAATTTTACGTATTTTGAATATTTAGAAGCTGTTAAACGTATTTAATAGATGTCGAATATTAAAAAGTTATAAAATTTATTTTTTAGATACTTAAAATACTTTAAATCTAATTTAATAAAAATCTTAAATATTTTAAGAGAATTAGATGGTTGTGAAATCCCTCCTTGATTGTGACAAAGTAGCAGTTGCCACCGTTTTCAAATCTATAATTTGTATTATTGAATATGATCTGAATTATTAAAAATATTTAAAAATTAAATTTTAAATTTTTTGATATTAGTGCCATAATGATTAAAAAAAAGTATAAAATTTATAATTTTAATAGTAGATATAATTTTTTTGGTTCGTTTAAAAATGTAAAAAAAAATTAAATTAATTAAATTCTGATTTTTTTTAAAATATTTAAAATAAAATCTATATTTTCGATTTTGATTACAAGACTATTATCATTACTTTTTGAAAAATTATATTCAGCCGTTTATTTTTGTGTCTACTTGATGAATAAAACAAACATCAATAAAATATAAAATTTAATTTTTAGATAGCTTAAATAATCTAAATCATATTTAACAGTATAAAATATTATTTTAATAATTTATTATTAAAAATAAATAAGTGACAATAAAATTTATTTGCTATGGATATAGAATTTGAGGCCAAGCGGGTAGTAATTATATCTTTGTATGGTATAATTTGTTTTAGGGTTAATTGCATATCACTCCCTTTAAACATATCGAATAGCAAATATATTCCTACAAAGTTCAACTTTTCATATTTATCCTTTCAAAAGTCCAACGTTATTTATATATATCTTTTCGGTTTATTATCGTTAGTTTATATATGAAATGACAGTTTTATCCTTTCAAAAATGTCCCTCCAAAAAATAATGCAGAAATATCTGGAAGGATAAAAAGATAAATTTAACTCATTAACTAATCAATATTAAGTATTTAACCTATGGTCAACTAGATTTTTCTAACAGAGATAGACGGTAGGGATATATATGAATAATGTTGGACTTTTGAAAAGATAAATATGAAAAATTAAATTTTATAAAAATATATCTGCTATTCGATATGTTTACAAGAAGCCGCATGCAAGGTGATCTGAGTCATTTCCCTTGTATTTTTCCATCGGACATGAATGCAACTTCTTCAGATGGAGCACCAGAGTGGATTTGCATGGGCACGGATCAACTTACAGATATTGACATATAACAGTTATTTTATTTTTTTAAGCAGTGGCACACTCTAAAAAAAAAATAAAATTATATCTATATTTTATTTATTCAATAAATTTTAATTAATATATTAAAATTATATTTAGGTGATATAGTTAAATATAATATATAGTTAAAATTATATATATAGAGAGAGAGAGAGAGAGTGTGAGAGAGTTCAATTATTATGTACAAGTAGAACAATCGGTACATATAAATTTTTTACCATTAGTTTTACTTTTTTGACTAATTTCATTACTTAAATCATTTTATTCTACCAACGATTCACTTAATCCAAATGACACACTATCGTTCTAACCATATATTTTTTTTTATCCTAATCACTATCATCCTAACCACTATGCATATAAGCTCTATACTCTCTTTCTCTCTCTCTCTCTCTCTCTCTCTCTCTCTCTCTCTATATATATATATATATATATATATATATATATATATATATATATATGTATGAGAGTCCGGCTATTATACTATCGATAACACCAAGCATTTAGTGTTATCAAATTTTCTACCCTTAGATCAATCTCTTTGATCGTTTCTACCCGTTAGATTTTACTATTTCTCCAACAATCCATTAAATCCAAGGGGCCCACTATCATCTCAACTATACATCTTTTAATTCAACGGTAAAAAACCTAATAGCACCAATGACTTGATCCTATTAATAGTCCAACCTAGCTCTCTCTCTCTCTCTCTCTCTCTCTCTCTCTCTCTCTCTCTCTCTCTCTATATATATATATATATATATATATATATATATATATATAGTCGGGCTGCCATGCTTGTAAAAATACCAAGTAATTAGTATTTATAAATTTTCTACCGTTAGATCTATCATTTTAACTAATTTTATTTTTTAAATCATACTATTCTATCAACCATCTACTAAATTCAACGGGCCCAATATCATCCTAACCACAAATTTCTTTATCCAACAACTAAAAATCTATAAGCACCAATAACTTATACTTTTAAAAACATAAATAAATATATATATATATATATATATATATATATACATACCAAAAGTGATAAAGTTAAAATTCTAAAATACTAAAATAGAAAAAAAAAAAAAAAAAAAAAAGCTACAGGGGGTATTTATTAGTTTTTTCCAAATTTTATTCTTGAAAAAAAGGTACAAGAGAATCAAAAGGCAAGTACAACATAACAGCATATATGGAAAGGGTATATATAATAAGTATACACCCTTTTAGGGGTGTATATCTTACACTCCATTTTATTTTAGGGTGGGGTGAATTTCACTCGTTACTCGATGTGACGAGTAAAATAATATCCATTCCAGAATGAAGTGAGGTGTAGAATGTACACCCCTAAAGGAGTGTACACCTAGCATCCCTCAAATTCCATATATACTTACTTTGGATATAGATGTACTACGTACTACGGTACTACCCACTACAAATATTCAAATTTGATTGATGCAAAGTATTTTCACATATAAGGACAAATCATCTATGTATTACAATATTTTAGAGCCTGGACGCTTGTTAAAATTTTGAGCTAAAAAAATTAAATTTTTGTTCGGCTTATTTATTAACGAGTCGGACAAAAACTGATTCGCAAACAATAAATTAAATTGTCAGCTCTATTATTGAACAAAAAGTTAAAAATAAATTTAAAAACTTAATTTTAATCTAATAATTAAAATTCGCAAAATGTAGGTCTCTTTACATAAAATGAATGAACAGTGCCTATATTTTCCTGATATTGCAGGTCCATTTGTATTTGTTTCTTCAAATAGTTTAATTCCTGGACATTCACATAAATTATATTTTTAGTCCTAATCATAAAAAAAATATCTTTAAATAAAATAATAATTTCATTTTATTTTATTTTTTTTTAAAAATCTCATTTATTTTAGTTTAATCCATACAACATTAAAAATATCATTTTACACCAAAAATTCAACATGTGTCAAATTTCAAATACTAAATGGAATAAAAGAAGGAAAATGTGAAAGCCAAATGGACTAACTTGCAATTTTGCAATTTCTCATAAATGAAATCTTGTACACCCACCTCACTGGAATGGGGTGAATTTCTAAATTACATTACAACTAAATAAATAGCAAATGCTATCCGTACATTCGAAATCGAATCACTACAATAAAATTAGGTTATAGGGTCATATTTTTGTGACATTTTTGTGCAAATATTTTATCTATATTTCATCTATATTCAAAATTAGAGTATAGGAACACATTTTTGGAATACATTACAATAATGTGTTGCTATACACTCTAACGACTGCACATATAGAGACACTAATAATAAGTGTCGGTATTTTTGTCAGTGATATTTTTTTTTTCAGATTGTAAAATGCTTAAAAATATCGCTATAGCATAATTTTGTTGTAGTGGATGTACGATGTACATCCCATCCATCCTAGGATGGAAACTTAATCACTAGTCACTTCGAAAAGACTAGTAAAATTCACCTCACTATGGAATGGATGGAGCGTACATCTTACATCCGATTTCGGATGTACAAATAGCATTTTCCTTTTTGAGCAATACTATCCGTATACCTGAAATCGGGTGTACGATGTACACTTTACTTATTTAGGAATGGGGACTCTACTAGTTACTTTGAAGTGACTAATAAAATTAATTCGATCCCAAAATAAACCAAAAAAATAAAATGTAAGATATATATTCGATTTTGATTGTACATCAAATATTTTCTATCTTTTTTAGGCTCCGTTTGGTGAGCGGAATAAGGAGGGGATAAGGACTAATCCCCCAGTTATACCCAAACGCTATTTAGCAGGGGTGGGAACAGCTGTTCTCGTCTTTCTGGAATAAACTGGTATAAGACTGGAATTACTATTCCAGCCTTTTTCTGGAACAAGACTTATTCCCATTTGAGAATAAGCTTAATTAAATTAATATAATTTTAATTATTATTTTAACTCTTTAATTAATCCAATATTTTAATTAATTTAATTATTTTATTAACTAATTATTTAAGTATTTAGATAATTAACTAATTATTTAAGACAATTAAAATTAAAATTTTTAACATTTATAAATTTTTAAATTTTAAATTTCAAATTTTATAGCTTTTAAAATTTTTAACTTTAATTTTTAATAAATTTATCATATAATTTTAATAAATTATATGATAAATTTTTTTAATAATTTTTTTATATATAAGTAAAATATAAATTTTAATAATTTTTTTAATAAATATTTTAAATTAAATATTTAAAATCATATCAGTAAAATTTTAATCATAAATTAAAATTTTAGTTCTCTTTATTCTTCTTATTCCTCTTTAACTTACCAAACATAATTTTTTTTATACCCGGTATAATTCTTAAACCCAACCAAACAGAAATTTACACTAGTTCCTGCTAATATCATAAATTATACCTATTTTTAGTATAACTAAATTTTTCTTATGTCCGAACCAAACGCAACCTTAAAGAAATATCAACTCTTGTATGTGATCAATTTTTATTTTTATTTTTATGCAATGGATACCACATTTATTGTGTTCCATGTGGATGGACTCTTTTATTCAGTGTGTCACATGAAGAGCAACAAAACCAAGTGGTCCTTGTAATTTATTATTATTTTTTTTAATACTAGCTAAAAATCTAAGGTACAAATACCATTTCTTAATTTTCGGATGAAATATTGTATACATGGTCCCTGTATTTTTATTTTTAACAATTTAGTCACTGTACTTTTATTTTAAATATTTTAGTTTCTGAATATTTAAAAATAAGTAAATAATTAATTTGTCATAGAGAAATTATTTACGATTGCGAAACCGATTATTTAATTAATATCCATATTTTGAATCTATCAAAAAAAATATATCAAATCCAAAACATAAGAAAAAGTATTGAATATAAAATTATAAAAATACTGTTATATGAGAATTTAAGCTTTTAAAAATTATCGTTATATGATAACTAAAGCTTTTTTAAAAATTTAATTATTTCATATATTTTAACATATGAGGCACTATAATAAAATTATGTTATAACGACATTTTTAAATATTTTTAAAAGCTAAAAAAAATATTGCTGTAAAAAATACCGACACTTATTATTAGTGTCGTTATATGTATAGTCGCTAGGGTATATAACAACACATTATTATAATGTGTCCTAAAAATGTGTCTCTATATCTAATTTTGAATATAGATGAAATATAGATAGGACACTTGCACAAAAGTGTTACAAAAATATATTTTTATAATCTAATTTTATTCTAGTGAGGCAATTAATATATAGTTGAAGCGGAGATGAAATTATTTTCGATTGATTGCGAAAGCAATACAAATCATTAAAATCACTACAACAAAACTATGCTATAGCGACACTTTTAAGTATTGCTAAAAACTAAAAAAAATACTGCTGAAAAAAATACCGACACTTGTCATTAGTGTCGCTATATGTGCCGTCGCTAGGGTGTATAGCGACGCATTACTATAATGTGTCTCAAAAATGTGTCTCTATAATTTAATTTTAGATATAGATGGAGTATAAATGAGACACTTGTAAAAAAATGTCACAAACATATGTCCTTATAACCTAATTTTGTTGTAGCGAACTAAGTACAATTGTTTCTCAATTATCTTCAGTTACATTCTCAATCATCTTCAATAACAGAATAATTACAAGTAGGGGTATCAACGAGCCGAACATGAGCGAGCTGGGGTCCGCTCGTGTTCGGCTCGTTTAATAAACGAGCCGAACAGAGCTGGCACAAATATCGAGCTGAAAAATTCGGCTCGCACGAGCTGGCTCGCGAACAACAAGTTTGATTTTCATTCTTATTATTAGATGTAAAACTGAAAAAAAAATTAAAATTTATAAAAAATTAATAGCTTAAAATCTAAATGGTAATATATATATATATATATATATATATATATATATATATATATATATATATATATATATATATATATATTCGAACTGTTATCGAGCCGAACACGAGCGAGCTGACCCCAGCTCGTGTTCGGCTCGTTTATTAAACGAGTTGAAAAATTCGACTCGTGTTCGGCTCGTTTACTAAACGAGCGATTCGATCTCGAGCTCATTTCGAGTCGAACACGAGCTGGCTCGCGAACAACGAGTTAGATTGCCACCCCTAATTACAAGGGCACTCACAACATGCATCCTTAATCATCAAGCTTTTCCCCAACACACCTCTCATCCTAACCCTAGCTCATTAAAAGGAAATTGCAATTAATCCCTGCTACAAAATACAACATTATTATTTTTCCAACATCCTACTACATTGTTGCTGGATGAAACTTTCTAGTGATCATCTTGGCTATGCCCCTTTCATACAACACTTGGCCAAATACGTCGTAAAACGCAAAATTCGCCTCGAGGGGGCTCAATCGCAGCGACATGAACCCTTGCCCATCGTAGAAGAACTCGAGCGTGTCGGAGTTTGGCGTGAACACTCCCCTCCACGCTTTCGACCCTCCCCCGCTTGTGAAGTATTGGATCGGGCTAGTACCATACAAGAAAAAAAACAGAAAAAAAGAAAGCGTAATATGTTCGAAACATTTTGTCGACTAATGTCTGCGATAGAGTAAATAGCTCTACGATAAAGAATTCACCTATCATTGCTACTAATGTGCTCGAGACAGTGATCGTGACCATTGATGTAAAAGTCGACTTCGTACGCCTGCAAAAAAAAAGCTCGATCGAGCAAAGCATTAGTTTCGTTATCGACGAGTCCAACAATGTTTAACTACATTTGATTACAAGAAGAATCACTATAATTTAAGAACGTTTTTTAGACGACGCTGAGGAAATGCGTTTTCAAGCGTTTCTATAATGTAGATGAGTAATCATTTCATTACCTTGAGGACGGGGAGGAGTGACCTGAGAAGCTCTTTGGTGTCGCCATGATCGCTAACACTTCGCATTGTGTGATGCCCCACGACAATTTTCCATGTCGCAACCGATTCTTTCAATGCCAAGTCCAAATCCTACACAACACCGATCACCGATCAATGATAAAGTTATCGATGCGAGTTCGAACTTACAATCTTTTACGCACCTTCAAGAGATTTTCGACGAAACTTTCGCGAGGAGAAACCTCCCTCCAGTCATATTGATGGTCCCCAGGATCAATCCAATACATGTTGACGAAGGGAGTCGTGTCGACGAAGAAGAAATCTACAATATCTAAGAAGAAAAAAAAATAAAAAACAAAAAACAAAAGAGATAACAAGAGAAGTCGCAAATAAACCAACAAATCGCGCGGAGAATGCATGTTTTAAATGCCAAAAGAGATATTTTTTCCGGCACTTATGATTGTGACTATACGTTAAAATAGGCGGCACCCGAAAGTGCCGTCATTTAATTATTTACCGGCGGTTTTAGAAAAGTGCCAAAAATAGAATTGCCGACTGAGCTTTAATGGGCACTTGAAAGTGCCACAATAAATCGCCGGCAAAAACATTTTCCGGCACTTTTTATATTTTTACTGGCACTTTAAATTACCGCTAAATGCCCCTTTCGTAGTAGTGGTTTGTACCTGTATTAACAATAAAAGATCTCATACAAATGAATCGACGATCGATCCTTTGAACCGTCGCGCTTAGTTGAGCTAGAACATCACCCCTGTAATCATGATTCCCAAGAACTAGAGAAATAACACAAAAATCAATTAGAAACCGCGCTAAATTTTACTTGGTGATTTGCCAATAAGAAAATATGCTAACCTTTATATTAACAAGTATATATATATATATATATATATATATATATATATATATATATATATATATATATATATATATATGGAGAAAAAAAGTATTACCAGTGTACCATGGCTTATGTAGGCTCATTGCAGTGTAAATATTGGAGAATGATTCTTCGAACGCAGTATCGTCGACGCCCGTTAAACCATTTTCGTAGAAATTATCGCCGGTGGATATAACAAAATCTATGTCTAATTCCTCTCCAATCCTTCCCATCTATGAAATCAATCACATTTTAAAATATTTTTAGTTACATATTAATTTCAAATTATACTACATATTTGTTACTTACTTTCTGTTTTTATATATACTTAAATATGAAAAATAGATGAATAATATGTGACTCATCTAATTAACCAACATATGTTTCATGCAAGAGTGTGTTTATTAACCATTCACAAAAAATCAAAAGAAATGATACACACACATCCAAAAATAAAACAAAAAACACTGCATATCACAACCCGGTCCAACAACAATAATAACTTGTTGGGCCAAAACTACAGTCGATCCGGCCCAAAAGCAATAATAACTCGTTGGGTCCAAACCACAACCCAAAATACTTAAGCCTAATTGTTATTTTACTAGTGTCCATGATTATTATAAATTCCATGTTTATTATAAATTTAATCATAATTCCGTCCACATCCGATGTGGGACAATTAGAGGCGTCTCTCTCTGTTTAGGCCTGACGTTCTCGTCAGCCCAAACACACGCACAACCCAAGATCACCAGGCGATGTAAAATTTGTCTCGCTAGCTCTATCATTTAAACTCAGGCTCAGCCGAGTCTCATCACACACTTCTATCTGGTTATTGGATATGATACCAAATATAACGATCCGGCCCAATAGCAATAATAACTCGTTGGGTCCAAACCACAGCCCAAAATGTAGCAATAATAACTCGTTGGGTCCAAACCACAGCCCAAAATGTTTAAATCCAGTTATTATTACTAATGTTCATATCTCTTATAAATCAAATCATAATTTTATCCACATCCGATGTGGGATTATTGGGAACATCACACTCCATTTGCCATACTGATAGAAAGATCAAGAATTCGATCTTCTGCTCGTGCAACTATAAAATAGAATGCGAGGAACAAAATATAAAATAGTTACAAAATCTAAGTTGGTGTAAAAATTTAGACCTGAGTTGCAACTTGGATTTGGTTGTACTTCCCTCTCCTCCCCCAATCGCCGACGACGAGAAGGCTCAGCGACCTGTCGCTCTTCGTCGACTGATCGATCCTCATGAGCTCGGCGACGGTCGACTCCGACCAGAACACAGACAGAATCAAGAGGATCAAAATCAGAACTACAGTCGTGTCAGGAAATGATCTAACCATGGCTCTAGATCCTCAATAAAGAAGATGAAGAGGAAGAAGAAGAACAACAATAATAAGCAAGTCTTAAATATAATATACAAATTATATATATATATATATATATATATATATAGAATTAGGCTAGAATACTATCGATAGTACCAGCCATTGGTGCTATCAAGTTTTTTAGCCGTGGATGAAAAAATATGCGGTTGGGATTATAGTGGGCCCCTAGGGTTTACTAGGTGGTTGGTTGAATAGTAAAAATCTTAGGGGACCACTATAATCCCAACCGCATATCTTTTCATCCAACGGCTGAAAACTTGATAGCACCAATTGTTTGGTGCTATCGATAGTATTCTAGCCGGACTCTATATATATATTATATATATATATTATATATATATATATATATATATATATTTATTTATTTATTTATTTAAAAATGATAAGTGAGTGAGTGTGGCCAATAGGAAACTGGGTATTGTCATGAAAGACACTACCTTGTTTTCTTCCTTTTAGTGGAAGCAATTTTGGCGTGCCAGGGGAGCGTGGAAAACGAGTGGTGATCAGTTTTAAATTAAATTATGTATTATGGATCCTGCATGTCAAGAATTTAATTTTTTTTGTAAATTTTTTCTTTGCAATCTATCAAATTTCAAAGAGAAATAATTTCGTGAGGTTTAGCTATATTCATTTAGAAACTGTCGGATCGTTGGCGCTAACTATTAATCCCAACAGCTCGAGGTGATATAAATACGCAATCAATTCACTTAAAGCGTACAGACACAGCGCCCATGGGTCTCGACCGGACTCAATCCACCTGCACGTTAGGTCTATTGTTGGGCCTCTTGCCGTTAGGTCTATTGTGAATCGTAGCACCACTCAACTTATTGGGCTCACCCAACTCAACTTATTAGTCTCCTAGGCCTATTGTCACGGAGCAGAAAATTAGACCTATTTTAATCCATAAATAAATAGCCAACAGAAACTTTTTCTCGAATCTCAAAAAGTCGGACGCGGAAGCCGAAGAGTCATGAACTTTTTCAAATTTCTAGGTAGGATAATAAATGTAGGACTCTTCGGAGCTTGTAGTATCTCCTTTTGGCTTGTAGTTTTATGCCACTTGGCATCTTTTCATTAGATTTATAGGTGGCGAGTGGTCTATATAAGGTTGTGGCCTCTACCCCCATAAGATAAGTAAGAATCAGTTGTACTTTTCTACTATTCTAGAAATACAATCTTTTTTCTTCAAACTCTCTCTTGCACTTTAACTTAGGATGAGTAGGTCCAGGTTCGCAAGAGAAGGTATAGGCTTGCTCACTTCGTGGAGGAAGGCTCGTTCACTAAACGAGCTGAAAAATTCGGCTCGTGTCCGGCTCGTTTACTAAACGAGCGATTCGATCTCGAGCTCATTTCGAGCCGAACACTAGCTGGCTCGTGAACAACGAGCTGAATTGCCACCCCTAGTGCGGTGTGGTCACTGCCCGGTGAGTTTAAGAAACAGTTCTCCGCGTAGCATTTTTACAATAATAACGTTTGAAGACCCCCTCAATTATATATTATTTTGTAAATGAACCTTCAGTGTAATCCCTTCAACTTCTTTTTTTTTATTATTTGAGTCATTCTAGTTATTTAAATTAAAATTTATTTTGGATTCGTTTATTACAAAATAATTTATTTTGAGTTCAACCGTTTTTCACTTTAGTACTCTATGATTTTGTTTTCCTCTTTTTGATATTTTCGTTAAATCATTGAAAAAGTAAAAATCTTCGATAAATCACAGAATACTAAAGTAAAAATTCGTAAATTATAGGAGGGTATCTGAAGTTTTTTTTATATATTTTAATAAAGAGTTAACAGAACGAAATCATAGGATACTAAAGTGAAAAAATACTAAACTGCAAGGGTGATATTTGAAAATTTTCTAAGAGAGTAAAAAATGTTTGTAGTAGAATAATTCAATTTATTATAAAATAAAAACATTCCAACTTAATTACATAGTTAATCCTAAGTTAATAACAACTAAAAACTTAATTAGGATAATGCCCAATTTCAATTATAATTACTAAATTATATAAAAAAAATTAACAAAAAACCTTATGTTAACTTATACAATATTTTTTTAGTCCTTAAACTTTAATTTATAGTAATTTTTAGTTCAAATTTTTTAAATTATTACAATTAAATTCTAAAATTTAATTTAATTTAATTAAATATTAATATATCGATAATATTAGGCAAAATTATAAAAGTGTAATTTGGCCTAATATTTATTTCAACTGGTCGGTATCGGAGCGGTTTTTTCAAAATTCAAAATTAAATCTGAATAAAAATTGAAATTTAAAATTGAGTCAAAATTGGTATAAAAATTCAAAACCAAAATTATATATTTACTATTTAAAAAATATTTAGAAAAGTTATATATATATATAGCTGTGATTTGGAGTTTGTTTTCGGATTCGGATTTGGTACATGTAGATGTAAAATATCGGATTCATCTCCATTTAAAATCGTTTTTATCGGGTTCGGATTCCGTTAAAATAACGGTTGTTCGTTTTCGGTGTCCAATTTGGGAAACAAAGAGTCGAGGGGTTGTTTTCAAATTTACTACAGTTGAGGGTCCTCGATGTATTTGTAGGCCAATATTCCGAGATTTTTGGGAATATTGTGGCCTACAAAAAATACTCGTAGTAGAGTTTAGTAATTTTTATTTTAACGGTCACAACTTTTTTAATGTGTAATTCTAATTCAAAAAATACTTTTCGAAAACGGTAAAGTAGTTTTAGCCGAGTTTGGAACCTAAATTTAATTTATTTTCCCTCCGTTTTTATTATTTTAAGTTAGTTTCAAAAATTCTATACTTTTTTTATTTCGAGTCTGATTATTTAATTATTTTTGATCGAATTATTGATTAACAACATTTTTCGTGTCGAAGAATTGACTCATCATGTATTCCTTTCTTTTTGTTCTTATTCTTCTTTCCTCTCAACGCGTAATGAAAATTTAAGCTGTGTTTGGATTCGGAATACTGAATGGGATAAGGGGATATCCCCTCATCCCTAAATACATCAGAAATAACAAGAATATCTTGTTCTGATATTTCTGGTATAATAAAATTACTGTTCCAACAGTAATTATTCACTATATTTTACTTTTTTATTCTATCCCTAGCACACTACCGAGACACACCATATTATCCATTATTGGGTACCCATACACATTATTCTCCCTTCCCATTTCTTGTGCACTACTTCTTCTCCGCAACATTTCTCGAGCTCCAAACTCTCCATTGTTTATCCTCCTTCTCAGTTCCCCGGCGTCGCCCCTCGCTCGCGCCCCGAGGCAGAGCTCGTCCCCTTCGTCGTCCCTTGCAAGCTTCCCGAGGAACCGCAGAGCCCAGGCGTCGCCCCTTGCACGCGCCCCGAGGGAGAGCTCCTCCCCTGCGTCGCCCCTTGCAAGCTCCCCGATGGACCGCTCGGGCCCGGCGTCGTCCCTTGCAAGCTCTCCGAGGGACCGCATATAATTTTATTCATGAATTTTTTTTTTTTTCCTACAAATATAATGAACATTTCTATTTTTTTTAAAAAATTAGAGAAAATAAAATATAAAATTAAATATTATTTTAATAAAATATAATTTGATTTTGATTTTGATTTTATCTTATTTTTTGTAAATTTTTAATCTATTGATTAAAATAAAAAATTAAATTTAACAATACAAAATTAGAGCAAATAAAATATAAAATTAAATATTATTTTAATAAAATATAATTTGATTTTGATTTGATTTTGCTTTGGATTTCCATTTTATCTTATTTTTGTAACACTTTAATCTATTAATTAAAATAAAGAAATTAGAATTTAACAAATAGAAAATTAGAGCAAATAAAATATAAAATTAAATTATATTTTTAAAAAAATATAATTTGATTTTGATTTTGCTTTTGATTTTGATTTTATCTTATTTTTTGTAAAGCTTTAATCTATTAATTAAAATAAAAAAATTAAAATTTAACAACTTTTATGACATAATAAAGTTTGAGAGCAAAAAGATCATTTAACCCAACTAAACCTCTTTATTCCTCTTATTCTTTATTATCATACTAAACACAAAATGTCTTATTCCTGGAATTATGCCAAACGCTTTTTTACTCTAATTCCGTACTTTATACTTATTTCTGGTATAACTGATATTGTCTTATTCCGTACCAAACGGTACCTTAGGGTTTTAAATAAAAAATGAACCTAAAAAGTTGTTGGACTCAGGTTTAAATTTGGGTCGGTTCGGACCTCTATTGGACCCGATCCGATAACGGCCCGATGGGCCGATCCATGTGCATGTTTTATTGTCCTATGATTGGATTTAAACTTACCTAGGGCATTCCCTTGATAATTATTTCATTAAAATGTTTTAAACAAAAACATCACAACATGAATTTCTATTTATATTCACTACAACAAAACTATGCTATAGCGACACTTTTAAGTATTTCTAAAATCTGAAAAAAGTATCACTAGCAAAAATACCGACACTTATAATTAATGTTGCTATATGTGCTGTCGTTAGGGTGTATAGCGACACATTATTATAATGTGTCCCTATAACCTAATTTTGAATATAGATAAAATATAGATAGGACACTTATACAAAAGTATCACAAATATGTGTCCCTATAACCTAATTTTGTTATAGTGATTTAATTATTCACTATAACAAAATTATAATATAGCGACACTTTTAAGTATTTCTAAAAGCTAAAAAAAATATCGCTGGTAAAAATACCGATAATTATTATTAGTGTCGCTATATGTGCTGTCGTTAGGATATATAGCGACACATTATTGTAACTCTAAAATTTAATTTTGGATATAGATGAATTATATGATAGACCACTTATATAAAAGTATGGCAAAAATATATCTCTATAACCTATATAATTTTGTTGTAGTGGTTCTAGTTTTATATATACTAATATTTACTGAAAAATCATCCAAGTCACTAGATTTTGACTTAATTAATGGTGAGTTTAATAAATTCTACAATTTAGTTAACTAAATTCACTTGATTGAAAAAATGCAAAATTAAATTGGGGACACTACAACAAAATTAAGTTATAGGGACACATGTTTATGACACTTTTGTATAAGTGTCCTATCTATATTACATCTATATCCAAAAGTAGGTTATAGGGACACATTTTTGGAACACATTACAAAAATATGTCGCTATACACCCTAGCGACGACACATATAGCAACACTTATAATAAGTGTCGGTATTTTTGTCAGCGACACTTTTTTTTCTAGATTTTAGAAATACTTAAAAGTGTCGCTATAGCCTAATTTTGTTGTAGTGAGATATGGTTTCGAATGCAGATAATAAAACAAATCAACGGATTCATGTTTGGAAATAAATTTTATCTGTACCCAATCTAAACACGAAAAGAATTTATATTATATAATATATATGAATATTTGATATTATATTTGAGCTAGTATTTAAAAATTTAAATTTTAATATAATATATTTTGAAATATAGTAAAGAAAAATGATTGTTTCGGCCTAGTTCAGTTTTGAATATAGATTTTTAAAATTCGTTGGTTCGAATTCGGATCTGGAATTTGGGTTTGGTTGACATATTTTTTAAAAAAAAATTGAAAAAAAATGTTGCTCATTATGAGTTGTGGACTCGATTCTATAACAAAATTAGGCTATAGCGACACTTTTAAGTGTTTCTAAAATCTAAAAAAAGTGTCGCTGACAAAAATACCGACACTTATTGTAAGTGTTGCTATATGTACCGTCGCTAAGGTGTATAGCGACATATTTTTGTAATACGTCCCAAAAATGTGTCCCTATAACATAATTTTGGATATAGATAGAATATAGATAGGACACTTATACAAAAGTGTCACAAATATGTGTCCATATAACCTAATTTTGTTGTAGCGCGAGCTTTGTAGAAGCAACATTTTTCAGTAAGATTTTAGAAAATAAAATTCCAAAATTACTCCTCAAAATTTATGTGTTTTGTTTATATAGTTTTTTAAAGTTTATATATATATATATATATATATATATATATATATATATATAATATATATATATATATATATATATATATATATATAAACATTTTTTTATATAAATATAATATAAAATAATAAATATTTTGACTTTTTATGAATACATATAATTATTCTTGACATATTATAAATAAAATATATATGGTAGATTTTTTTTTAAAAAAAACATATGAATTATGAATGAAAATTTTATTGACTCTCATTTGTAAGAGACATATAATAATATTTTAGTAAAATTAACTATTTTTATAATAAAAATATTTAATTATATTAATAATATTAAGTTTTATTAGCAATGTCTATGTCGTATCCATCTTCTAATTTTTTGAAAGCTGTAGAGTCGTCGTTGTTTGAGGTAAAAAAATTTATAACAAAAAAAAGGGGGGAAAGATTATTGATGCTGTAATAATTGATTTGTCTGTATAAGCCCCGTTATCAAAGCCCAAATTTTTACATATTAATAATTTGGGTTCAACAAATTTTACTACAAGTTCAAACACCCTTAATAGATCATTGCGAAACACAACTTGGGTTATTTATGAACACAAGCTTATGGTCTCATCAAAGCTCCGTCGATTTTGTAAGTCGGATCCTATTTTTGTGCCCAGTGGGACTTACATTATACTAAATTGTTTGTTTAAAAATTCATTTCAAAAACACAATTATATTCAAATTGAATTTGGAATTTTGAATTTTCAATAAAATTTCAAATATTTTTTCAACCGATTTATCCAAATTCATATTCAAATCTCCATCAAATTTTAAAATATCTCTCAATTCATTTTGAACTTTCCTCATTCGTTAATCGTTAATTTTGAAATTTGAACATATTCAATTTTGAAATTCAAAATTTGAAATTTAAATACAACCATACTTTCTCAATTTGTGAACGTATTCAACTTTGGAATTTGAAATTTGAAATTTAAATACACCATACTTTCTCAATTTTGAACATATTCAATTTTGATTTAAATTTGAAATACAAACATACTTCCTCAAATTTAAATAGAACAATTCAATTTTGAAATTTAAATTTGAAATTTAATACAAACATACTTCCTCAAATTTAAATGTATATATGTCAGTTTGAAATTTAAAATTTAAAATATCAAATGAACACATACTTTCCCCATAACATACTCAATTTTGAAATTTTGAAATTTAAATACGACCATACTTTTCAACAATTGAAATTTAAACATTTGAACATATTCATTTGAATTTTAAACATATCCTTTCAATTTTAAAATTTAAATCTGAAATTTAAAATTTGAAATTTGAAATTTGAAAGTGGAATATAATAACTCCTCAAATTTGAACGAGGTTCCCACGTATTTTCCTCAACGAACCAACGCACGTGGTTCCTCAACGCCAACCCCTTAACAAATCCCCAACAAATCCTACGATATTTCTCTCCCCCTCCCCACTATAAAAAGGGGAGATTTTTCCTTGCCTGGTCTGAAAACACATCCGATATTCCACACAAAAAAGAAAAGCTCATCCCATATTCCACACAAAAAAAAGCTTGTCCGTATTCCACCCACAAAAAAAAAGAAAGCTCATCCCATATTCACACAAAAAAAAAAAACGTGTCCGATATTCCACCCACAAAAAAAAAAAGAGAAATCGTCCCATATTCCACCTCATCACAGCTCCCGATCGACTTCCTCAGCAGCTCCGGTTGCTTCCTCGGCAACTTTGGTCAACTCCAGCACCTCCGGTCAACTTCCTCACTCCTCCGGTCGACTTTCGCAACTCCTCCGGTCGACTTCCTCGGCCACCCCCAATCGACTTCCCGATCGTTTTTTTTTGCAGACGTATTTCACAGAAAAAAAAAAAAAAAAAAAAAAGAAAGAGAAAACAATAAAATAAAATAAAAAGAAAAAATAAATAATTTCTTTGAAAGCCGTTTGGGACTCTGCGACGAACCTTACTTCAGGCTGAAAAGAAAGAAAAAAAAAGAAAGAGAAAAAAAATAAAGAAAATAAATAATATCTTTGAAAGCCGGTTTTGGGAACTCTGCGGACGAGAACCTTACTTCAGGCTGAAAAGAAAGAAAAAAAAAAAGAAAAGAGAAAAAAAATAAAGAAAATAAATAATTTCTTTGAAGGCCGGTTTGGAACTCTGCGCCGAACCTTACTTCAGGCTGAAAAGAAAGAGAAAAGAAAGAAAAAAGAAAAAGAAAAAAGAAAGAAGGAAAAAAAATAATTTTTCTTTGAAAGCCGGTTTGGGAACTCTGCGGACGAACCTTACTTCAGGCTGAAAGAAAGGAAAAAAAAAAAGAAAAAAGAAAGAAGAAAAAAAAGAAAAAGAAAAAGACAAAGAAAAAGAAAAAAATAATATTTCTTTGAAAGCCGGTTTGGGAACTCTGCGGACGCCCCTTACTTCAGGTTGAAAAGAAAGGAAAAAAAAAAAGAAAGTCAACAAAAATCCAAACCGATTCAGATGATTTCTTCGGACATCCAACTCCAAGTAAGTCAAAGTGGATTCCCTTTTGGAGCCCAAATCATTACAAGCAAAAGGAATGAACCCTAAGATAAGTTCAAAGTGGATTCGGATCCAATATAAATCAGAGCGGATTTCCTTCAGTCCCAAGTCAAATAAAATAAAAAAGAATTCTTTTTTGAATCCCAAATACTTCTTTTTCGGATCGCAAATAATTTCTCTCTCGGATCCCAAATAATTTCAAAAATAAAAACTTTCTCGGATCCCAAATAATTTCAAAAAGGGCCCCACATCAAAATAAAATAACGGTAACGGTACTTGCTCCTGACCCCAAATCAAAGATTAGTGGATTGATTCGGATGCCAAGTCAAAATATAAAATAAAAGGGATGGAATCCCGAGATAAGATTAATGAATTTCCTTTCTCGGATCCCAAATAATTTCAAAAATAGAAACTTTCTTCCTCGGATCCAATAAAAAAAGAAAAAAAAAAAAAGAAATTTTATTCAGATGCCAAAATAAAAGGGATATCGAACAAACAGAAATTTTCTTTGAATCCAGAGTCGGTTTCAAATAAATTCAATTGGATCTAATCAACTTGGAACCTAAGTCCGATTCAAGGCTCACCTCATATCAGCAGGCCTCCAATTTATCCATATGAAAATAAGACCCAATCCTATACGGTCCCAAATCCAATCCACATACGGATCTCAAATCCAATCCACATACGGATCTCAATCCAATCCACATACGGATCTCAAATCCAATCCATATACGGTCTCAATCCAATCCACATACGAATCTCAAATCCAATCCACATACGGATCTCAATCCATCCATATACGGGTCTCAAATCCCATCCACATACGGATCTCAAATCCACTCCACATATGACATAAGGCCCAATCCATATTCGGTCCCAAATCCAATCCACATACTGTCCCAAATCCAATCCACATACTGTCCCAATCCAATCCACATACGAATCCAAATTCAATCCACTATGACATAAGGCCCAATCCATATTCGGGTCCCAAATCCATCCACATACTGTCCCAAATCCAATCCACATACTGTCCCAATCCAATCCACATACGAATCCCAAATTCAATCCACATATGACATAAGGCCCAATCCATATTCGGGTCCCAAATCCAATCCCATACTGTCCCAAATCCAATCCACATACTGTCCCAAATCCAATCCACATGCGAATCCCAAATCCAATCCACATATGACATAGGCCCAATCCCTATACGGGTCTTAAATTCAGTCCACATATGGGTCCCAAATCCATCCACATGCGAATCCCAAATCCAATCCACATATGACATAGGCCCAATCCATATACGGTCTTAAATTCGTCCACATACGGTCCCAAAATCCAATCCACATGCGGATCCCAAATCCATCCACATATGACATAGGCCCAATCCATATACGGTCTTAAATTCAGTCCACATATGGGTCCCACATCCAATCCACATGCGGATCTCAAATCGAATCCACATATGACATAGGCCCAATCCATATGCGGGTCTTAAATTCAGTCCACATATGGGTCCCAAATCCAACCCATATATAACATATGCCAGTCCACTTGCAAATAAAACCCAAAACGCATTTGATCCGCAAATAAAACCCAAAACCCATTTGATCCGCAAATAAAACCCAAAACCCATTTGATCCGCAAATAAACCCAAAACCCATTTGATCCGCAAATAAAACCCAAACCCATTTGATCCACAAATAAAACTGATAACCATTCCAACCCGCAAATAAAACCCAAAACGCATTCGATCCACAAATAAAACCCAAAACCTATTCGATCCACAATAAAACCCAAAACTCATTCAATCTCATCGCCTTAACACATATAATTAAGGCAAAAATCATATTCAAACCGACTAGATTCTAAATCATATACTTAGAATTTAGTCAATCAACTTGATCGGGCTCTAACACATATACTTAGAGTCATCCCATTATCAACTCAAACGAACCCTAATCATATACTCAGGGTGTAGTTAACCTTTTACTCTAGCACATATATCTAGGGTAAACCAAATCAATTCAACTAATCCTAATACATATACTTAGGGTTAGTCAATCTCTCATTCTAGCACGTATAACTAGAGTGAAAAACATATCAAACTCGGCCAATCCTAATTCATATAGGACTTAGCCACCTCCTACTTTCGAGTAGCATCAAGTCCGACCCACCTCAATACATATCCTTGGGGTTTGGTCATGTCTCCACTTTTGGAACATACGCCGAATGTGAAATCAAATACAATTGGACTCTAGTACATACACTTAGAGCCAATCGAAGCCCAATTAAACTCTAACACATATAATTAGAGTTTAATATCGACTAGTCCTCAACACATATAAGCAGATCAAGTCAATTTCAAACCCAGCTAAATCTTAACATATATACTTAGGATTTGGTCAAGTATTGGAAACGATTTATTCTATCCTCCTCACAAAGGTCTCTTAATCGAAGGTGCCCCATCACAAGGGGGTAATTAACAATAGATGCTTGCGTCTATTGGAAGTCCATGAATCCGCAATACCTGATACCCACATATACCATCCATACAGTACAAATATAAATCTGGATCGTGAATACCATCCCATGGGAAACCCCAGGTGACCGCGCGGAATGGGTCATTCGAGATCGCAGACAAAATGTCACGCCCGGTGGGACCTGACTTCTCCTTCCATCTTTGAGACCTTTAATATATATATAAAAAAAAAAAAAAAAGCGGTAAAGGTAAATCCTAATGCTTACACCCACATGTATAAACATTGCTGCTTTTACTGGGGGCAATGATTATCTTTACTGCCCTTTCCCAAAAATATGTCAATCCTCGGCTGCAACCTCGAAAAAATAATCTAATGGGGGCATACCCAATCTCTTCACCACCCGTAGGAACAGCTCACCTACTCACCTACATCCAAAAAGATGGTGTTCAAGGGCAAAGGCAAGCTCATATTTTCGAAGAACCAGTCAAAAAAAAAAAAAAAAAAAAAAAAAAACGAAAAAAAAACGAAAAAAAAAAAAAATCTCAAAAAAAAAGAGAAAAAGAAAACGAAAAAAAAAAAACCGATCTCAAAAAAAAAAAAAAAAAAAAAAAAAGAATGAAAAAAAAGCAATAAAGAAAGATCTCAAAACAAAAAAAAAAAAAAAAAAAAAAAAAAAACCATTCCCCGGCTGCTGGGTATAACCCCACAGGCAAAAAATGGGATCCCCGCTGTGAGGATACACCATTCGAACTCACAGGCAAAAGTTAGGGGAAGGCATCGGTGAAAACCCATGTGGGCGCCCGGTTGCCACCAAAACATATTTTTTTCTTTCAACAAAAAAAAAAAAAAAAAAAAAAAACCTATTTTTCAATAAAACCCGTATTTTTTAAAATAAAACCAAATAAATCCATATTTTTCAATACTCAAAACATATTTTGTCTACGACAGCTAACTGATTTAGGACCGGTTATGCGCAGCAATTTTATTTGCTCGTATTTTTCAATAGCAAAAAAAAAAAAAAAAGAAAAAAAAAAAGAAGAAGAAGAAGAAAAGAAATTCTCAAAACAAAAAAAAACCAAAAAAAAAAAAAAAAAAAAAAAAAAAGAAAAGAAAAAAAAAAAAAAAAGGAAAAAGTGAAAAAAAAAAAGAGAAGAAAAAAAAAAAAAATCCCGGTTGTGGTATAACCCACAGGCAAAAATGGGTTTCCCCGGTGTGAGAAAACGCAATTCAAACTCACAGGCAAAATTAGGGAAAGACATCGGGTGAAAACCCACTGGGCGCCCGATTGCCACCAAAATTACATTTTTCTTTCAAAACAAACCCATATTTTTTTATAAACCTATATTTTTCAAAATAAACCAAATAAACCCATATTTTTTTTAAAAAACTCAAGATATTTTTCTTTCAAACATATTTTTGTCTACGACGGAATGCTAACTGATCTTAGGGTCGGTTATGTACAGCAATTTTTGTTTGCTCATCGAGATAAAATACACTCGTATTTTTCAATACAAAAAAAATTTCTCAAAAAAAATTCTCAAAAAAAAAAAGAAAAAAAAGAAAAAAAAAGAAAAAAAATCCCAAAAAAAAAAAACAGAGGAAAAAAAATCTCAAAAAAAAAAAAAAAAAAAAAAAAAAAAAAAAAAAAAAAACCCATTCCCCGGCTGTGGTATAACCCCACAGCAAAAAATGGGATTCCCGCTGTGAGAATTCACAATTCGAACTCACAGGCAAAAATTAGGGAAAGGTATCGGGTGAAAATCCATGTGGGCGCCCGATTGCCACCAAAAATATATTCTTCTTCCAAAACAAACCCTACTTTTTAATAAAACCCATATTTTTCAAAATAAACCAAATAAATCCATATTTTTCAATACTCAAAATACTTTCTTTTCAAACATATTTTGTCTACGATAGAATTCTAACTCAACTTAGGTCGGTTATACGCAATATTTCGATTGCTTCCCGAGCAGAATAAATTCATATATTTTAATACAAAAAAGAGAAAAAAAAAAAACGAAAAAAACAAAATGCCCCCAAATTATAAGCCAGTTCAACTAAATCGAATTTAGGTGGAATCATATGAACTGGACCATGCACCAGCTCGACCCAAAATCAAAGTCAAAGTGTTATTGAGCCAAACCGCAAAAAGGGTGACTCAGACCAAACTCGAAGGTATCTTAAATCAAATCCAAACCAATGCAATGGGTTTTCAAGTTCAAACGGATCTCGAACCTAACCATAAGGTTACAAGCCGAACCAAACTGAACTGCAGAAGGATCAAGTCGAGCCGAATTATAAGGGCCCAACCCAACGAAATTGATTCAAAGGGTCTCGAACTAAGTCATAATGGTTCGACCTAAACCTGTCTCAAAGGGTTCTGAACCAAAGTATAACGATTCGACTCAAATCGAATTCAAAAGGGACAAATCAAGTGAAGGCCTAAACCGGTTCAGCCCAAATCAAATACAAAAGGTTCAAACCAATTCAATTCGAACCCAACCTGAACAAGGTTCAAATCGAACTTCAGGGATGATCCAAATCAAGCAAACCAGCTCCATCCGAACTGAAACAAATCAAGAGTTCAACCGAGCTGCTGAGTCAACTTAATCGACTCGCAAACCTAAATTCAAACGACCAAAAGTCATTAACTAAACCCAATTCAAACGACCGAAAAGTCATTAACTAAACTCAACTTCAAACGACCGAAAAGTCATTAAACTAAACCCAAATTCAAACGACCGAAAGTCATTAAACTAAACCCAACTTCAAACGACCGAAAAGTCATTAAACTAAACCCAAATTTCAAACGACCGAAAAGTCATTAAACTAAACCCAACTTCAAACGACCGAAAAGTCATTAAACTAAACCCAACTTCAAACGACCGAAAAGTCATTAAACTAAACCCAACTTCAAACGACCGAAAAGTCATTAAACTAAACCCAACTTCAAACGACCGAACAGTCATTAAACTAAACCCAAATTCCAAACGACCGAAAAGTCATTAAACTAAACCCAATTTCAAACGACCGAAAAGTCATTAAACTAAACCCAAATCCAAACGACCGAAAAGTCATTAAACTAAACCTAATTTCAAACAACCGAAAAGTCATTAAACTAAACCCAATTCCAAATGACTGAAAAGTCATTAAACAAAACCCAATTTCATACGACCGAAAAGTCATTAAACTAAAGCCAAGCCAAACGACCGAAAAGTCATTAAACTAAACCCCAAGTACAAACGACCGAAAAGTCATTAAACTAAACCCAAGTCCGAACGACCGAAAAGTCAATAAACTAAATCCAATTCCAAACGACCGAAAAGTCATTAAACTAAACCCAACTTCAAACGACCGAAAAGTCATTAAACTAAACCCAAGTTCAAACGACCGAAAAGTCAATAAACTAAATCCAATTTCAAATGACTGAAAAGTCATTAAACTAAACCCAAATTCAAACGACCGAAAAGTCATTAAACTAAACCCAAATTCAAACGACCGAAAAGTCATTAAACTAAACCCAATTTCAAACGACCGAAAAGTCATTAAACTAAACCCAATTTCAAACAACCGAAAAGTCATTAAACTAAACCCAATTTCAAACGACCGAAAAGTCATTAAACTAAACCCAAATCCAAACGACCGAAAAGTCATTAAACTAAACCCAAATCCAAACGACCGAAAAGTCATTAAACTAAACCCAAATTCAAACGACCGGAAAGTCATTAAACTAAACTCATATTCATATCGACCGCCATGTCACTAAACTGAGCGACCCATACTCATATCGACCGCCATGTCAATAAACTGAGCAACCCATACTCATATCGACCGCCATGTCAATAAACTGAGCAACCCACACCCATATCGACCGCCATGTCAATAAACTGAGCAACCCACACCCATATCGACCGCCATGTCACTAAACTGAGCGACCCATACCCATATCGACCGCCATGTCACTAAACTGAGCGACCCATACCCATATCGACCGCCATGTCACTAACCTGAGCGACCCATATTTAATCGACCGCCATGTCACTAAACTGAGCGACCCATACTCATATCGACCGCCATGTCAATAAACAGAGCGACCCATACCCATATCGACCGCCATGTCAATAAACTGAGCAACCACACCCATATCGACCGCCATGTCACTAAACTGAGCGACCCATACTCATATCGACCGCCATGTCACTAAACTGAGCGACCCATATTCATATCGACCGCCATGTCACTAAACTGAGCAACTTATATTCATATCGACCGCCATGTCACTAAACTGAGCGAGCCATATTCAATTGACCACCATGTCATTAAACTGAGAAATCAAATTGAATGCGTACAAAAAAAAAAATAATAAAAAAAAAATATTTGAAAAAAATAAAGAGAAAAACAATTGAACGTGCATCTTTTCATTGTACTCGTACCTCGCACAACGAAAAGATGGGGGGCATTTGTTTGAGGTAAAAAAAAATTTATAAAAAAAAAAGGGGGGGAAAGATTATGGTTGATCTGTAATATTGATTTGTCTGTATAAGCCCCGTATAAGCCCAAAATTTTTAACATATTAATAATTTGGGTTCAACAAATTTTACTACAAGTTCAAACACCCTTAATAGATCATTTGCGAATACAAGCTTGGGTTATTTATGAACACAAGCTTATGGGTCTCATCAAAGCTCCGTCGATTTTGTAAGTTGGATCCTATTTTTGTGCCCAGTGGGACTTACATTATACTAAATTGTTTGTTTAAAAATTCAATTTCAAAAACAAAATTATATTCAAATTGAATTTGGAATTTTGAATTTTCAATAAAATTTCAAAATATTTTTCAACCGATTTATCCAAATTCATATTCAAATCTCCAATCAAATTTTAAAATATCTCTCAATTCAATTTTGAACTTTCCTCATTCGTTAATCGTTCAATTTTAAAATTTGAACATATTCAATTTTGAAATTCAAAATTTGAAATTTAAATACAACCATACTTTCTCAATTTTGAACGTATTCAACTTTGGAATTTGAAATTTGAAATTTAAATACAACCATACTTTCTCAATTTTGAACATATTCAATTTTGGAATTTAAATTTTGAAATACAAACATACTTCCTCAAATTTAAATAGAACATATTCAATTTTGAAATTTAAAATTTGAAATTTAAATACAAACATACTTCCTCAAATTTAAATGTAATATATTCAAGTTTGAAATTTAAAATTTAAAATATAAATGAGAACATACTTCCCCATAACATACTCAATTTTGAAATTTGAAATTTAAATACGACCATACTTTCTCAACATATTGAAATTTAAACATTTGAACATATTCAATTTGAATTTTAAACATATCCTTTCAATTTTAAAATTTAAATCTGAAATTTAAAATTTGAAATTTGAAATTTGAAATTTGAAAGTGGAATATAATAACTTCCTCAAATTTGAACGAGGTTCCCACGTATTTTCCTCAACGAACCAACGCACGTGGTTCCTCAACGCCAACCCGTTAACAAATCCCAACAAATCCTACGATATTTCTCTGCCCCTCCCCACTATAAAAAGGGGAGATTTTCCTTTGCCTGGTCTGAAAACACATCCGATATTCCACCACAAAAAAAGAAAAGCTCATCCCATATTCCACACAAAAAAAAAAAAGCTTGTCCGATATTCCACCACAAAAAAAGAAAAGCTCATCCCATATTCCACACAAAAAAAAAAAGCTTGTCCGATATTCCACCACAAAAAAAAAAGAGAAATCGTCCCATATTCCACCTCATCCACAGCTCCGATCGACTTCCTCAGCAGCTCCGGTTGACTTCCTCGGCAACTTTGGTCAACTCCAGCACCTCCGGTCAACTTCCTCAACTCCTCCGGTCGACTTTCGCAACTCCTCCGGTCGACTTCCTCGGCACCCCCAATCGACTTCCTCGTTTTTTTTTGCAGACGTATTTCACAGAAAAAAAAAAAGAAAAAAAAGAAAGAGAAAAAAATAAAATAAAATAAAAAGAAAAAAATAAATAATTTCTTTGAAAGCCGGTTTGGGAACTCTGCGGACGAACATTACTTCAGGCTGAAAAGAAAGAAAAAAAAAGAAAAGAGAAAAAAAATAAAGAAAAATAAATAATATCTTTGAAAGCCGGTTTGGGAACTCTGCGGACGAACCTTACTTCAGGCTGAAAAGAAAGAAAAAAAAAGAAAAGAGAAAAAAAAATAAAGAAAAATAAATAATTTCTTTGAAAGCCGGTTTGGGAACTCTGCGGACGAACCTTACTTCAGGCTGAAAAGAAAGAGAAAAGAAAGAAAAAAAGAAAGAAAGGAAAAAAAATAATTTCTTTGAAAGCCGGTTTGGGAACTCTGCGGACGAACCTTACTTCAGGCTGAAAAGAAAGAGAAAAAAAAAAAAAAAAAAAGAAAGAAAGAAAAAAAAAGAAAAAGAAAAAGAAAAAGAAAAAGAAAAAAATAAATAATTTCTTTGAAAGCCGGTTTGGGAACTCTGCGGACGCCCCTTACTTCAGGTTGAAAAGAAAAGGAAAAGAAAAAAAGAAAGTCAACAAAAATCCAAAATCGATTCAGATGATTTCTTCGGACATCCGAACTCAAGATAAGTCAAAGTGGATTCCCTTTGGAGCCCAAATCAAAGGGGACACTGCAAAACAAAGGGGAAAGAGAGAAAGAAAAAGCAGTGGGGAGTGAGAACTACTATAGAACAGTAGCCTCCTCCTAGTGGGTAAACCTCAACTCAAATGTGCCCACCAGGACTAGAAGAGGCGGAAGAATGAACAAAGGTGGTAAGCTGAAACAAAACTGCTGATGATGACTAGAGCTACCACTACATGCCTCTAAAATGCCAGCTAGGAATATAGCTAAATATATGCATCAGAAAGTAAATGCCTGCCTGCCTAGACCCAATCGATACACCAGTAAACACTGGTACTGCCTGCTGTGCCTGCCTGCCTGCCAAATCGGGTATGCTGGCCAACGCATAACACCGATAGGAAAAGAGAGTCCCGAGGACTCGAAGCCTGTAAAAACGCACACTCCGGAGTGGCACTCGAGGGGAGCGACCCACACGAGTATAATGCCTGGGTAACAAGTACCAAATCAGCAGGACTGGATCATGACTCTGATCAAAGTGGGAAAACCCATCCACTAAAAGAAAGCCCAAAGCCTCAATCCCAATCTGATGCAATGACCACTGTCCGGTCAACCGCCAAAGATCCGCGGTTGCCGCAATGCCCTGTCCTCACAGCCTGCCTGTCCCAAAACCCACAACTGTCTGACTACACTATCCCAGCCCCTGCTCGAACTCGAGCGTACTATCCCCCAAATATAATTGCAAGAAGAGAAAAGCATGGTTTCTCCTAAGTCAATTCCCAGCATGATAGTGTAGCAGAAAAAGGTGGCCTAACTAGATGTCCATTTAAGCATGCAAAGTCCATTATTTATGAACAGGGTTAAATATCATTATCTTTCCCGATATTGAGGTCCCACATGTACGAGTAATAGTCCATTAGCAAAGATCCCCCCCCCCCGTGAGGTTTAAGTGACATATTTTAATAAGAATCATCCGTTTACTAATACTTAGTCCATTTTAAAATGTAGCCCAAGCAATAAGTCCAAATCTCAATAAAAGTGCCATTTTAACTTGTCCCGGTTCATTTAGCAATATAATAATGAAGCAACTCCAATAGGCCTAGTGGGGACATTATAAGTGGGAGGTTAAACAACGGTACCCACCTCGAGCGCTAAATCCAAGTTCCGACGGCGAAGTCCGCGCCCGATCTCCAAGAATCTCCGCAACACTGTGCCAAGGGTCCCACAAAATACACCCGATTACTATCTCAAGTTTAACCCAAAATTCTGTCCCCTAAAGATCAGATTCACTGTTCGTTAATTTTTACCTGCGAATAGTGCCGACAAAAATCCCCGAAAAATACACTGCGATCTACGCGACGATCCGGTCGAAATGAGTACCTGCACGTTTTCCCACGATTTATCTGTGCTGAGAACGAAAATCGACAAGAGGACTATCTCAACAATACTTTCATCCCAAAACAGCAGTAAAAATATCTGTAAAAAGGGATTCCTCACCCTCAGGGAAAATCCACGAAATTCCAAGAAAATTCCAGTAGACTCCTCGCGATGTGTAGATGCAAATCCCCTTTTGAATCGCCCTGTTTCGATGCTCGAGCGCAAAGTTATCGCCAAAACAAGTTGGTGCTGTCCGAAAACTCCGCGACGGAAAAAGGGTCAGAAAGAAGCCTCAAAATCATCATCAAAACCTCTGAACCAGGAGAAACCCATTAGAAGAGGAATTGAAGCCCTACCTGTTAGGAATCCAACGGCGCAAAAATCGGGAAAATACGATGTCGGGGTGAACCGGGGGAGCTTGAACACCGAGAAGCGACGAATCTGGTAGCCGTAGAACAATCGTCGCGCCGCGCCGGAAAATTTGCAAACCTCGGGATCCGAGCTTCTACAAATCTCGGGGTAGCCACAGTAGATAGAGGATTGTGGGAGCAACAAATGTCTAAGAGAGGAGCTCGGGCCAAATCTGAACAGGGAGGAAGAAAAACCCTCTACAAATGCCTTAGGAAGCTTAAAAGGAGAAAACAAACCGGTTTAATGGATTTCGGGCCGGGTTTGGGCCCGGATCCGCTCGGCCGGGTCGGACGCGCCCCGTCCGACCGGGCGGAGCCAGTGAAAACGCGCCGCGCGTCCCCACAGGGGATCGGCGCGCATCCCGCACAGCGAACAGCCGTGCGGGGCGCGCCAGCGGCCGACGCGCGTCCCGACCGCGCGGTCAACCCCGCAGGCGACCGCCAATCGCGTGGCGACGCGCGTCCCGGCACTGTGCGGTCAGGCGCGCGGGCGGCGCCGCCTGACCGGCCGCCTGACATGCGCCAGGCCTGTCCCCGTGCGCCGTCTCCCGTGAGCCAGCCAACGAGCGAGCGCCACGTGTCCCTGCGCCGGGTCCATGCACCCGCGCGGGGAACTCCGTAGACCGAAGCCCTGCACCGCTCCAATCCACGGCCGACACGTGGCTCCCGGCCGCTCCCGTGCACCGCCGCTCGAACCTATACACCGGCCACCCAAACACACTGAACCGCGCGCCGCGAGCCACCCAATCCTGTCCTGCCACGTGGCACCGCCTTGGTGCACGCCCGCGCGGTGGACCGGCCGCCTGCCCGCGCCCCCGCCGCTGCTGCCCGCGCCCTCAGCGCCTGCCCGCGGCCCTCCACCGCCTGCCCGCCGCCTTCCGCCGCCCTCCGCCGTCGCTCGCCGCCGCCGGCCGCCGCCGGCGATCGCCGGAAATACTGTTCCGGCGTGAACAGTAACCCGAAGCCCAAAATTTATGCAAATACACTGTCTGAAGCGTTTTCGCGCGCTGAATCCGATTTTGACGTCCGCTTCGCCAAATTCTCACTCTAAAAATTGCCGAATGCCCCCGGAAAGTATTCTTAGTCCGAAATTCGCGCCGAGCCCAATCTTAATATCCGATTTGCGCGAGGGCACTTCTAAACATCCGATGGGGTCCCCTGATTACCCGCGTGATCCATTTTAAGCCCGAAGTCTAACACTTGTTTCCAATCACGCACCGAACACCTCCAGCACCCCGCGTAGGCCTCCAGAAGCTGCCGGTCACCCTGAAAAGCCCCAAATACCTCCCGCACACCGCGTAGGCCTCCAGTAGCCACCTCAAAGCACCGCAACAGCTCTGCGAAGATCCAGGTCATCACATCCTCCCCCACTAAAAGAAAGTTTCGTCCTCGAAACTAAAGTCATTCCTCAACACGGAATCTCAACCAACAGGGAGGTAAATATCCAATCATCCACCACTCAAGCTCCCAAACTACCAAATACCTCAACCAGAGGCACTAAGCAACCTTGGGTCTCTAACCAGAACGAAACAAAGGAGAACACATCCAGAGGGCCACGCCACCTCAACAAGGTACAGCTGGGCTAACTGCTCGGCCATCAAGTAGTCTGCACCGGTACAAGCATCTGCCCCTCCCAGGGCCTCAGAAAATCCAATCACCAGTCCGTCGACACCAAAGCTCGATCCAAATACCTCTGTACTCCCAAAGTATCCGATATAAGTCCCCCAACTGGTCTCAGAACCTCAGATCTCCAAAACCAAGCCGTCGGGACATAGAAGTACATCCCTAACCCTCCGGCATCAATACTCAGCCATGAGTAGTCGAGAGGACCAGACCGTAAAACAACCTTCGCGAAGATCCAATACCTTGCAGCTCGTAACTCAAATCCCCCAAGCTTGACAGAAGGGTGCTAGCTCCCGACAATCACTTTACCAGATTCTTACGGGTTCTGACAAAGCCGTAGTGAACCAACCTTCCACACTCGAATAGCACCGGCGCCCCCAAAGGTGCCACACTGGGCCTGACACAAATCCAACACATCAAATCCTGGAGTTGGGTCCTCAGCCCCCAAACTGGTGTCATGCCAAACAACTCCAATAGGGGAACAGCTCGAAACTCACCACCAAAAGGGGTATCACCAAGTCCCGATGCCACCGCAGATCCCTCAAACACACCAGCCAAACAAGCTACTCACCCACTACGAGGCATCCGCCTCGCTCACAGGGTCAAAACCAAAGAAGCGAAGATACCCTCAAACAACCCAGGTACACCAACGCCTCCAGGCCTGGCTCTCATAAGAACCGTCCTTGCAGCATACTCAGCTGCCGCGAAAAGTAAACGACCGAGCCAGCCTAACCATCCTAAGTGCCAAACCAAGCCCCACAAAACCATCAGGCCTACAGGTAAAACCAAGGACTCAACCGTACCGGGCAGGACCCACAACACGTCCCTACGTGCTAAAGATCGGGAATACGACCTCCCGAACACCCGGTAACCGTCCTACCCTTAACCCAATGCAAGGAAGTACATGCACTCCTAACAAAAGACTAGGATGCCCAAATGCAACACAATGCACAAACAATGCCGGTAAATACAGTAAAACCATACCTGCCCCCACAAGGTCGGCTGCTGCAAAATCCTCCACCTGAGTGGCGTAGACCGGACCGCCCCGATCCGGCAACTGCTGATCCGCAGGGTAAAAAGGTGGTGACCTGCTCGCTGGAGCATAAGGCCACTGAGTCGACCACTGCTGCTGAGGCGAAAGAGGAGCCGATGCTGATGAGGGTGCCGCTGAAGTCGAAAGGGGGCACGTAGCTCGAATGTGGCCTGGCTGTCCGCACTTGTAACAACGACCCCACCTCCGATCACAGGTGTGCGACAAGTGAGGTCCTCCACAGAATATGCACCTGTCTCTCTCACGAAACCGTGGCCGCCCTGTCTGCTGCTGACTCTGAGTCTGCTGCTGGGACTCCTGCTGCTGCTGCGATGGCCACTGGGATCCGCTAGGCTCTCGCTGCTCCATACGCCCACGGCTAGGTGACTGAGGCCGTGGCGGTCTCCATGAACCAGTTTGTCCCTCATCCTCGGGTGCCGGTCGTTTCCTCGCGGAACTCAGCACGACCATCCCGCCTCGCCTTGCCACCTCTGCGTCGCCTCCCTCCACCCAAAAGGCATGCTCGACGGCCTCCTGAAGAGTCTGGTGTCGCTGTGCATGCACAAGGATATAAAGCTCGCTGCGGAGACCTGCCTCGAATAACTCGACCTGATGTGGTCCATCCCGGGCGACATAGGGCACACAATTAAACAGCCGCATGAACTCCTGATGGTACTCCTGAACTGACCGGTCGCCCTGCTGAATGCTTTTCAGATCATCCTCCAGCTTCCTCTTCACGCTGGTCGAAAAATAGGTATCCACAATCATGCGCCGAAACTCGGACCAGGGTAACTGTCGAGAAATCTGAAACTCCCGTGGCTCCACCCGATGCCACCAGAGGTCTGCATCTCCATCTAGGCAATGTACCGCCATATAAACTCTGTACCTTGGGTCGATGAAGAAATCCCGAAAAATCTTCTCCATCGCTGCTAACCATGTCCCAACCTCCCACGGCTGCATATCTCGCCCCGAGAACCTGGGCGGCCCGCGCTTACAGAACTTAACCAGTTTATCCGCGAAGTCCTGCTCCTCCGCCGGGGTCAAAGGCTGGGCCACGCCCTGAGCCCCGCTACTCCAAGATGGCGCCGTCGGCACAAGTGGTTCCACAGGTGGTGCCGGGGTCTCTGACACTGTCGGAGGCGGCGCCCCTCTCCGCGCCAGTAGCTGCTCAATCCGCTGCTCCTGCCGGCGGCTGCTCTCCGCCAATTGGGCTACCAAGGCCCTCAGCTCAGCAATCTCAGAAGATCCAGCCTGTCCTCGCTCCACAGGGGGTGTAGGGGCACCCCGGGTAGGAATCCGACGTCGGGGAGGCATCCTGTCACACAGAGAACCACAGATCAATAACGAAACCGCACTCGACCCAATCTAGCGAAAGTCAAAGGCATCCTCCTATTTTTGTAACTTTATGTTGTCTGCAGCCAACATAACTGTCCCACAAAAATAGGGTATGCCAATCCCTCTTCCCCCTCTGGAAGAGTCAACTAAACACATGACCAAATCGCCGACTTTCGCATAATGTCACGTCACTCACGTCCTGCCTTCCTAAGGTCTGCCAAAAGCCTAGGGTTTCCTAAGTCCCAACTGACCTATCCCTAAGCTCTGATACCAACTAAATCTGTCACGCCCCGGGTGTAAACCAGAACCCAGGCCCGTCTACAGATCCGCCGTATACACAGAATTTCCCGTGTATACGAAGCGCTGGTAACCTGCTCAGATAAAGATGATATAATAAAAGAGCATAAACAGAGCTAAACAGTAACTAATACATCTCAGATAAAGCTGAAAAGTAAAGTGCAGAAATAAACTCTCAATAATACATATGTCTCTCCCAGCTCACTGATCAAATACAACCAGCCGGACGCAGCCGGACCCAAAATGAAATGAAAAGTAGAGTATCTGAGAGTATCTGGGGTACAACTAGTAACAGAACTGGTGCCTGGGTAGACCGCTATCTAATCCACGATCCACTCACCTCGATCCGCTGAGGAGGGTCCCGCAACTCCCGCAGACGACACTGCAAAACAAAGGGGAAAGAGAGAAAGAAAAAGCAGTGGGGAGTGAGAACTACTATAGAACAGTAGCCTCCTCCTAGTGGGTAAACCTCAACTCAAATGTGCCCACCAGGACTAGAAGAGGCGGAAGAATGAACAAAGGTGGTAAGCTGAAACAAAACTGCTGATGATGACTAGAGCTACCACTACATGCCTCTAAAATGCCAGCTAGGAATATAGCTAAATATATGCATCAGAAAGTAAATGCCTGCCTGCCTAGACCCAATCGATACACCAGTAAACACTGGTACTGCCTGCTGTGCCTGCCTGCCTGCCAAATCGGGTATGCTGGCCAACGCATAACACCGATAGGAAAAGAGAGTCCCGAGGACTCGAAGCCTGTAAAAACGCACACTCCGGAGTGGCACTCGAGGGGAGCGACCCACACGAGTATAATGCCTGGGTAACAAGTACCAAATCAGCAGGACTGGATCATGACTCTGATCAAAGTGGGAAAACCCATCCACTAAAAGAAAGCCCAAAGCCTCAATCCCAATCTGATGCAATGACCACTGTCCGGTCAACCGCCAAAGATCCGCGGTTGCCGCAATACCCTGTCCTCACAGCCTGCCTGTCCCAAAACCCACAACTGTCTGACTACACTATCCCAGCCCCTGCTCGAACTCGAGCGTACTATCCCCCAAATATAATTGCAAGAAGAGAAAAGCATGGTTTCTCCTAAGTCAATTCCAGCATGATAGTGTAGCAGAAAAAGGTGGCCTAACTAGATGTCCATTTAAGCATGCAAAGTCCATTATTTATGAACAGGGTTAAATATCATTATCTTTCCCGATATTGAGGTCCCACATGTACGAGTAATAGTCCATTAGCAAAGATCCCCCCCCCCCGTGAGGTTTAAGTGACATATTTTAATAAGAATCATCCGTTTACTAATACTTAGTCCATTTTAAAATGTAGCCCAAGCAATAAGTCCAAATCTCAATAAAAGTGCCATTTTAACTTGTCCCGGTTCATTTAGCAATATAATAATGAAGCAACTCCAATAGGCCTAGTGGGGACATTATAAGTGGGAGGTTAAACAACGGTACCCACCTCGAGCGCTAAATCCAAGTTCCGACGGCGAAGTCCGCGCCCGATCTCCAAGAATCTCCGCAACACTGTGCCAAGGGTCCCACAAAATACACCCGATTACTATCTCAAGTTTAACCCAAAATTCTGTCCCCTAAAGATCAGATTCACTGTTCGTTAATTTTTACCTGCGAATAGTGCCGACAAAAATCCCCGAAAAATACACTGCGATCTACGCGACGATCCGGTCGAAATGAGTACCTGCACGTTTTCCCACGATTTATCTGTGCTGAGAACGAAAATCGACAAGAGGACTATCTCAACAATACTTTCATCCCAAAACAGCAGTAAAAATATCTGTAAAAAGGGATTCCTCACCCTCAGGGAAAATCCACGAAATTCCAAGAAAATTCCAGTAGACTCCTCGCGATGTGTAGATGCAAATCCCCTTTTGAATCGCCCTGTTTCGATGCTCGAGCGCAAAGTTATCGCCAAAACAAGTTGGTGCTGTCCGAAAACTCCGCGACGGAAAAAGGGTCAGAAAGAAGCCTCAAAATCATCATCAAAACCTCTGAACCAGGAGAAACCCATTAGAAGAGGAATTGAAGCCCTACCTGTTAGGAATCCAACGGCGCAAAAATCGGGAAAATACGATGTCGGGGTGAACCGGGGGAGCTTGAACACCGAGAAGCGACGAATCTGGTAGCCGTAGAACAATCGTCGCGCCGCGCCGGAAAATTTGCAAACCTCGGGATCCGAGCTTCTACAAATCTCGGGGTAGCCACAGTAGATAGAGGATTGTGGGAGCAACAAATGTCTAAGAGAGGAGCTCGGGCCAAATCTGAACAGGGAGGAAGAAAAACCCTCTACAAATGCCTTAGGAAGCTTAAAAGGAGAAAACAAACCGGTTTAATGGATTTCGGGCCGGGTTTGGGCCCGGATCCGCTCGGCCGGGTCGGACGCGCCCCGTCCGACCGGGCGGAGCCAGTGAAAACGCGCCGCGCGTCCCCACAGGGGATCGGCGCGCATCCCGCACAGCGAACAGCCGTGCGGGGCGCGCCAGCGGCCGACGCGCGTCCCGACCGCGCGGTCAACCCCGCAGGCGACCGCCAATCGCGTGGCGACGCGCGTCCCGGCACTGTGCGGTCAGGCGCGCGGGCGGCGCCGCCTGACCGGCCGCCTGACATGCGCCAGGCCTGTCCCCGTGCGCCGTCTCCCGTGAGCCAGCCAACGAGCGAGCGCCACGTGTCCCTGCGCCGGGTCCATGCACCCGCGCGGGGAACTCCGTAGACCGAAGCCCTGCACCGCTCCAATCCACGGCCGACACGTGGCTCCCGGCCGCTCCCGTGCACCGCCGCTCGAACCTATACACCGGCCACCCAAACACACTGAACCGCGCGCCGCGAGCCACCCAATCCTGTCCTGCCACGTGGCACCGCCTTGGTGCACGCCCGCGCGGTGGACCGGCCGCCTGCCCGCGCCCCCGCCGCTGCTGCCCGCGCCCTCAGCGCCTGCCCGCGGCCCTCCACCGCCTGCCCGCCGCCTTCCGCCGCCCTCCGCCGTCGCTCGCCGCCGCCGGCCGCCGCCGGCGATCGCCGGAAATACTGTTCCGGCGTGAACAGTAACCCGAAGCCCAAAATTTATGCAAATACACTGTCTGAAGCGTTTTCGCGCGCTGAATCCGATTTTGACGTCCGCTTCGCCAAATTCTCACTCTAAAAATTGCCGAATGCCCCCGGAAAGTATTCTTAGTCCGAAATTCGCGCCGAGCCCAATCTTAATATCCGATTTGCGCGAGGGCACTTCTAAACATCCGATGGGGTCCCCTGATTACCCGCGTGATCCATTTTAAGCCCGAAGTCTAACACTTGTTTCCAATCATGCACCGAACACCTCCAGCACCCCGCGTAGGCCTCCAGAAGCTGCCGGTCACCCTGAAAAAGCCCCAAATACCTCCCGCACACCGCGTAGGCCTCCAGTAGCCACCTCAAAGCACCGCAACAGCTCTGCGAAGATCCAGGTCATCACATCCTCCCCCACTAAAAGAAAGTTTCGTCCTCGAAACTAAAGTCATTCCTCAACACGGAATCTCAACCAACAGGGAGGTAAATATCCAATCATCCACCACTCAAGCTCCCAAACTACCAAATACCTCAACCAGAGGCACTAAGCAACCTTGGGTCTCTAACCAGAACGAAACAAAGGAGAACACATCCAGAGGGCCACGCCACCTCAACAAGGTACAGCTGGGCTAACTGCTCGGCCATCAAGTAGTCTGCACCGGTACAAGCATCTGCCCCTCCCAGGGCCTCAGAAAATCCAATCACCAGTCCGTCGACACCAAAGCTCGATCCAAATACCTCTGTACTCCCAAAGTATCCGATATAAGTCCCCCAACTGGTCTCAGAACCTCAGATCTCCAAAACCAAGCCGTCGGGACATAGAAGTACATCCCTAACCCTCCGGCATCAATACTCAGCCATGAGTAGTCGAGAGGACCAGACCGTAAAACAACCTTCGCGAAGATCCAATACCTTGCAGCTCGTAACTCAAATCCCCCAAGCTTGACAGAAGGGTGCTAGCTCCCGACAATCACTTTACCAGATTCTTACGGGTTCTGACAAAGCCGTAGTGAACCAACCTTCCACACTCGAATAGCACCGGCGCCCCCAAAGGTGCCACACTGGGCCTGACACAAATCCAACACATCAAATCCTGGAGTTGGGTCCTCAGCCCCCAAACTGGTGTCATGCCAAACAACTCCAATAGGGGAACAGCTCGAAACTCACCACCAAAAGGGGTATCACCAAGTCCCGATGCCACCGCAGATCCCTCAAACACACCAGCCAAACAAGCTACTCACCCACTACGAGGCATCCGCCTCGCTCACAGGGTCAAAACCAAAGAAGCGAAGATACCCTCAAACAACCCAGGTACACCAACGCCTCCAGGCCTGGCTCTCATAAGAACCGTCCTTGCAGCATACTCAGCTGCCGCGAAAAGTAAACGACCGAGCCAGCCTAACCATCCTAAGTGCCAAACCAAGCCCCACAAAACCATCAGGCCTACAGGTAAAACCAAGGACTCAACCGTACCGGGCAGGACCCACAACACGTCCCTACGTGCTAAAGATCGGGAATACGACCTCCCGAACACCCGGTAACCGTCCTACCCTTAACCCAATGCAAGGAAGTACATGCACTCCTAACAAAAGACTAGGATGCCCAAATGCAACACAATGCACAAACAATGCCGGTAAATACAGTAAAACCATACCTGCCCCCACAAGGTCGGCTGCTGCAAAATCCTCCACCTGAGTGGCGTAGACCGGACCGCCCCGATCCGGCAACTGCTGATCCGCAGGGTAAAAAGGTGGTGACCTGCTCGCTGGAGCATAAGGCCACTGAGTCGACCACTGCTGCTGAGGCGAAAGAGGAGCCGATGCTGATGAGGGTGCCGCTGAAGTCGAAAGGGGGCACGTAGCTCGAATGTGGCCTGGCTGTCCGCACTTGTAACAACGACCCCACCTCCGATCACAGGTGTGCGACAAGTGAGGTCCTCCACAGAATATGCACCTGTCTCTCTCACGAAACCGTGGCCGCCCTGTCTGCTGCTGACTCTGAGTCTGCTGCTGGGACTCCTGCTGCTGCTGCGATGGCCACTGGGATCCGCTAGGCTCTCGCTGCTCCATACGCCCACGGCTAGGTGACTGAGGCCGTGGCGGTCTCCATGAACCAGTTTGTCCCTCATCCTCGGGTGCCGGTCGTTTCCTCGCGGAACTCAGCACGACCATCCCGCCTCGCCTTGCCACCTCTGCGTCGCCTCCCTCCACCCAAAAGGCATGCTCGACGGCCTCCTGAAGAGTCTGGTGTCGCTGTGCATGCACAAGGATATAAAGCTCGCTGCGGAGACCTGCCTCGAATAACTCGACCTGATGTGGTCCATCCCGGGCGACATAGGGCACACAATTAAACAGCCGCATGAACTCCTGATGGTACTCCTGAACTGACCGGTCGCCCTGCTGAATGCTTTTCAGATCATCCTCCAGCTTCCTCTTCACGCTGGTCGAAAAATAGGTATCCACAATCATGCGCCGAAACTCGGACCAGGGTAACTGTCGAGAAATCTGAAACTCCCGTGGCTCCACCCGATGCCACCAGAGGTCTGCATCTCCATCTAGGCAATGTACCGCCATATAAACTCTGTACCTTGGGTCGATGAAGAAATCCCGAAAAATCTTCTCCATCGCTGCTAACCATGTCCCAACCTCCCACGGCTGCATATCTCGCCCCGAGAACCTGGGCGGCCCGCGCTTACAGAACTTAACCAGTTTATCCGCGAAGTCCTGCTCCTCCGCCGGGGTCAAAGGCTGGGCCACGCCCTGAGCCCCGCTACTCCAAGATGGCGCCGTCGGCACAAGTGGTTCCACAGGTGGTGCCGGGGTCTCTGACACTGTCGGAGGCGGCGCCCCTCTCCGCGCCAGTAGCTGCTCAATCCGCTGCTCCTGCCGGCGGCTGCTCTCCGCCAATTGGGCTACCAAGGCCCTCAGCTCAGCAATCTCAGAAGATCCAGCCTGTCCTCGCTCCACAGGGGGTGTAGGGGCACCCCGGGTAGGAATCCGACGTCGGGGAGGCATCCTGTCACACAGAGAACCACAGATCAATAACGAAACCGCACTCGACCCAATCTAGCGAAAGTCAAAGGCATCCTCCTATTTTTGTAACTTTATGTTGTCTGCAGCCAACATAACTGTCCCACAAAAATAGGGTATGCCAATCCCTCTTCCCCCTCTGGAAGAGTCAACTAAACACATGACCAAATCGCCGACTTTCGCATAATGTCACGTCACTCACGTCCTGCCTTCCTAAGGTCTGCCAAAAGCCTAGGGTTTCCTAAGTCCCAACTGACCTATCCCTAAGCTCTGATACCAACTAAATCTGTCACGCCCCGGGTGTAAACCAGAACCCAGGCCCGTCTACAGATCCGCCGTATACACAGAATTTCCCGTGTATACGAAGCGCTGGTAACCTGCTCAGATAAAGATGATATAATAAAAGAGCATAAACAGAGCTAAACAGTAACTAATACATCTCAGATAAAGCTGAAAAGTAAAGTGCAGAAATAAACTCTCAATAATACATATGTCTCTCCCAGCTCACTGATCAAATACAACCAGCCGGACGCAGCCGGACCCAAAATGAAATGAAAAGTAGAGTATCTGAGAGTATCTGGGGTACAACTAGTAACAGAACTGGTGCCTGGGTAGACCGCTATCTAATCCACGATCCACTCACCTCGATCCGCTGAGGAGGGTCCCGCAACTCCCGCAGACGACACTGCAAAACAAAGGGGAAAGAGAGAAAGAAAAAGCAGTGGGGAGTGAGAACTACTATAGAACAGTAGCCTCCTCCTAGTGGGTAAACCTCAACTCAAATGTGCCCACCAGGACTAGAAGAGGCGGAAGAATGAACAAAGGTGGTAAGCTGAAACAAAACTGCTGATGATGACTAGAGCTACCACTACATGCCTCTAAAATGCCAGCTAGGAATATAGCTAAATATATGCATCAGAAAGTAAATGCCTGCCTGCCTAGACCCAATCGATACACCAGTAAACACTGGTACTGCCTGCTGTGCCTGCCTGCCTGCCAAATCGGGTATGCTGGCCAACGCATAACACCGATAGGAAAAGAGAGTCCCGAGGACTCGAAGCCTGTAAAAACGCACACTCCGGAGTGGCACTCGAGGGGAGCGACCCACACGAGTATAATGCCTGGGTAACAAGTACCAAATCAGCAGGACTGGATCATGACTCTGATCAAAGTGGGAAAACCCATCCACTAAAAGAAAGCCCAAAGCCTCAATCCCAATCTGATGCAATGACCACTGTCCGGTCAACCGCCAAAGATCCGCGGTTGCCGCAATGCCCTGTCCTCACAGCCTGCCTGTCCCAAAACCCACAACTGTCTGACTACACTATCCCAGCCCCTGCTCGAACTCGAGCGTACTATCCCCCAAATATAATTGCAAGAAGAGAAAAGCATGGTTTCTCCTAAGTCAATTCCAGCATGATAGTGTAGCAGAAAAAGGTGGCCTAACTAGATGTCCATTTAAGCATGCAAAGTCCATTATTTATGAACAGGGTTAAATATCATTATCTTTCCCGATATTGAGGTCCCACATGTACGAGTAATAGTCCATTAGCAAAGATCCCCCCCCCCCGTGAGGTTTAAGTGACATATTTTAATAAGAATCATCCGTTTACTAATACTTAGTCCATTTTAAAATGTAGCCCAAGCAATAAGTCCAAATCTCAATAAAAGTGCCATTTTAACTTGTCCCGGTTCATTTAGCAATATAATAATGAAGCAACTCCAATAGGCCTAGTGGGGACATTATAAGTGGGAGGTTAAACAACGGTACCCACCTCGAGCGCTAAATCCAAGTTCCGACGGCGAAGTCCGCGCCCGATCTCCAAGAATCTCCGCAACACTGTGCCAAGGGTCCCACAAAATACACCCGATTACTATCTCAAGTTTAACCCAAAATTCTGTCCCCTAAAGATCAGATTCACTGTTCGTTAATTTTTACCTGCGAATAGTGCCGACAAAAATCCCCGAAAAATACACTGCGATCTACGCGACGATCCGGTCGAAATGAGTACCTGCACGTTTTCCCACGATTTATCTGTGCTGAGAACGAAAATCGACAAGAGGACTATCTCAACAATACTTTCATCCCAAAACAGCAGTAAAAATATCTGTAAAAAGGGATTCCTCACCCTCAGGGAAAATCCACGAAATTCCAAGAAAATTCCAGTAGACTCCTCGCGATGTGTAGATGCAAATCCCCTTTTGAATCGCCCTGTTTCGATGCTCGAGCGCAAAGTTATCGCCAAAACAAGTTGGTGCTGTCCGAAAACTCCGCGACGGAAAAAGGGTCAGAAAGAAGCCTCAAAATCATCATCAAAACCTCTGAACCAGGAGAAACCCATTAGAAGAGGAATTGAAGCCCTACCTGTTAGGAATCCAACGGCGCAAAAATCGGGAAAATACGATGTCGGGGTGAACCGGGGGAGCTTGAACACCGAGAAGCGACGAATCTGGTAGCCGTAGAACAATCGTCGCGCCGCGCCGGAAAATTTGCAAACCTCGGGATCCGAGCTTCTACAAATCTCGGGGTAGCCACAGTAGATAGAGGATTGTGGGAGCAACAAATGTCTAAGAGAGGAGCTCGGGCCAAATCTGAACAGGGAGGAAGAAAAACCCTCTACAAATGCCTTAGGAAGCTTAAAAGGAGAAAACAAACCGGTTTAATGGATTTCGGGCCGGGTTTGGGCCCGGATCCGCTCGGCCGGGTCGGACGCGCCCCGTCCGACCGGGCGGAGCCAGTGAAAACGCGCCGCGCGTCCCCACAGGGGATCGGCGCGCATCCCGCACAGCGAACAGCCGTGCGGGGCGCGCCAGCGGCCGACGCGCGTCCCGACCGCGCGGTCAACCCCGCAGGCGACCGCCAATCGCGTGGCGACGCGCGTCCCGGCACTGTGCGGTCAGGCGCGCGGGCGGCGCCGCCTGACCGGCCGCCTGACATGCGCCAGGCCTGTCCCCGTGCGCCGTCTCCCGTGAGCCAGCCAACGAGCGAGCGCCACGTGTCCCTGCGCCGGGTCCATGCACCCGCGCGGGGAACTCCGTAGACCGAAGCCCTGCACCGCTCCAATCCACGGCCGACACGTGGCTCCCGGCCGCTCCCGTGCACCGCCGCTCGAACCTATACACCGGCCACCCAAACACACTGAACCGCGCGCCGCGAGCCACCCAATCCTGCCCTGCCACGTGGCACCGCCTTGGTGCACGCCCGCGCGGTGGACCGGCCGCCTGCCCGCGCCCCCGCCGCTGCTGCCCGCGCCCTCAGCGCCTGCCCGCGGCCCTCCACCGCCTGCCCGCCGCCTTCCGCCGCCCTCCGCCGTCGCTCGCCGCCGGCGATCGCCGGAAATACTGTTCCGGCGTGAACAGTAACCCGAAGCCCAAAATTTATGCAAATACACTGTCTGAAGCGTTTTCGCGCGCTGAATCCGATTTTGACGTCCGCTTCGCCAAATTCTCACTCTAAAAATTGCCGAATGCCCCCGGAAAGTATTCTTAGTCCGAAATTCGCGCCGAGCCCAATCTTAATATCCGATTTGCGCGAGGGCACTTCTAAACATCCGATGGGGTCCCCTGATTACCCGCGTGATCCATTTTAAGCCCGAAGTCTAACACTTGTTTCCAATCACGCACCGAACACCTCCAGCACCCCGCGTAGGCCTCCAGAAGCTGCCGGTCACCCTGAAAAAGCCCCAAATACCTCCCGCACACCGCGTAGGCCTCCAGTAGCCACCTCAAAGCACTGCAACAGCTCTGCGAAGATCCAGGTCATCACATCCAATCCATATACGGGTCTCAAATCCAATCCACATACGGATCTCAAATCCACTCCACATATGACATAAGGCCCAATCCATATTCGGGTCCCAAATCCAATCCACATACTGTCCAAATCCAATCCACATACTGTTCCAAATCCAATCCACATACGAATCCCAAATTCAATCCACATATGACATAAGGCCCAATCCATATTCGGGTCCCAAATCCAATCCACATACTGTCCCAAATCCAATCCACATACTGTCCCAAATCCAATCCACATACTGTCCCAAATCCAATCCACATACGAATCCCAAATTCAATCCACATATGACATAAGGCCCAATCCATATTCGGGTCCCAAATCCAATCCACATACTGTCCCAAATCCAATCCACATGCGAATCCCAAATCCAATCCACATATGACATAGGCCCAATCCATATACGGGTCTTAAATTCAGTCCACATATGGGTCCCAAATCCAATCCACATGCGAATCCCAAATCCAATCCACATATGACATAGGCCCAATCCATATACGGGTCTTAAATTCAGTCCACATACGGGTCCAAAATCCAATCCACATGCGGATCCCAAATCCAATCCACATATGACATAGGCCCAATCCATATACGGGTCTTAAATTCAGTCCACATATGGGTCCCAAATCCAATCCACATGCGGATCTCAAATCGAATCCACATATGACATAGGCCCAATCCATATGCGGGTCTTAAATTCAGTCCACATATGGGTCCCAAATCCAACCCATATATAACATATGCCCAGTCCACTTGCAAATAAAACCCAAAACGCATTTGATCCGCAAATAAAACCCAAAACCCATTTGATCCGCAAATAAAACCCAAAACCCATTTGATCCGCAAATAAAACCCAAAACCCATTTGATCCACAAATAAAACTGATAACCCATTCCAACCCGCAAATAAAACCCAAAACGCATTCGATCCACAAATAAAACCCAAAACCTATTCGATCCACAAATAAAACCCAAAACTCATTCAATCTCATCGCCTTAACACATATAATTAAGGCAAAATCATATTCAAACCGACTAGATTCTAAATCATATACTTAGAATTTAGTCAAATCAAACTTGATCGGGCTCTAACACATATACTTAGAGTTCATCCATATCAACTCAAACTAACCCTAATACATATACTCAGGGTGTAGTTAACCTTTTACTCTAGCACATATATCTAGGGTAGAAACCAAATCAATTCAACTAATCCTAATACATATACTTAGGGTTAGTCAATCTCTCATTCTAGCACGTATAACTAGAGTGAAAAACATATCAAACTCGGCCAATCCTAATTCATATAGGACTTAGCCACCTCCTACTTTCGAGTAGCATCAAGTCCGACCCACCTCAATACATATCCTTGGGGTTTGGTCATGTCTCCACTTTGGAACATACGCCGAATGTGAAATCAAATACAATTGGACTCTAGTACATACACTTAGAGCCAATCGAGCCCAATTAAACTCTAACACATATAATTAGAGTTTAATATCGACTAGTCCTCAACACATATAAGCAGGATCAAGTCAATTTCAAACCCAGCTAAATCTTAACATATATACTTAGGATTTGGTCAAGTATTGGGAAACGATTTATTCTATCCTCCTCACAAAGGTCTCTTAATCGAAGGTGCCCCAATCACAAGGGGGTAATTAACAATAGATGCTTGCGTCTATTGGAAGTCATGAATCCGCAATACCTGATACCCACATATACCATCCATACATACAAATATAAATCTGGATCGTGAATACCATCCCATGGGAAACCCCAGGTGAACCGCGCGGAATGGGTCATTCGAGATCGCAGACAGTCGTTTACGAGTTGTGTCGTATTTTGTTTGGTTTGTAGGAAAAGGAAATAAATAGAGCAAGAGAAGGGAGTGAGAGAGGAGAGAATTGCACACATGTTGTCAAATATTTACTTCGTGAAAAGAAAAATCATAAAATGAAAATTACAGTTCTTCTTAAATGCATAAAACTATTTTCCATTAAAAGTATTTTGCATGAAATCAAACACTGAATTCGATCAGCTCGAAAACAAGGAAAAAATGAACACAGAATAACAATTGAATATTGAATCAATCATTCAAATTTTTTTTTTCTTAATTAATTTGTTCCTAGTTTATATGTTTTTTATTTATTTATTTATTTATTTATTTATTTTATTTTATGACATTTGTTTGGACCAAATTGTATTCTTCATTCGCTTTTCATGATTTTTGGACATGAATATTTTAAACAATTAAAACTTGCAAGATTGCTATAGCAAGGAATTAAAACATCTCTCTTTTAATTCCTTAATAATTAATTACATATCTTCAATCCTCACATAACCAAATGCTTAATTAACACACATCAATTTTAATTGTTATCCACACCACTAGCAAGCTAGCAACAACAATCTAGTTACAAATAAAAGAAGCATCAATAAAAAAAAAAAAAAAAAAAAGAAAAAAGAAAAGAAAAAGAAGGAAACATATATTGTGGCTAGTAAAAAGAATCTAACCAACAAAAGCAATAAAAATAAACAAGAAAAAGGACTTTGTTGTAGGTGAGACAATGCATGATAGAGTTCTCCATCACTGTATAGCCCCACTCTTCATAGGCTCAAAGGGAAACAGTAAATAGGGAAAAGACTAAATAGAAGCTTCATTTGTGACCAATATATATATATATATTAGCAATTCTCTGTACCCAGCCAATCTGGTCTTCCTAGTGTGAACTCCAAACTAGGGATTTTGAGTTCTTGATGAGGTCTACTTGAGCCATTTGAGTGGCAAAGATGATCACCATCCTGCACCAAAGTCAATTAATATATGTATGTATGTATATATATATATATATATATATATATATATATATATATATATATATATATATATATATATGTATATATTGAACTCTTAGTTATAACTACTTAAATGATATATAGAGTAGAGCTTATATATTTTCAAAAGTATAAGTTCATTCATACTTGTAAATTTTTTACTATAAAATTTGTATTGAGATTTGTATATTTGTACTTTTTTTCTTTCTCTCCTTAAATGTCTTTATAATAACACGGATTCCAATACAAATTCTATGGTAAAAAAACACAAGCATAGATGAATTTATACTTTTGAAAATATATATATGTGTGTGTGTGCGCGGGCTCTCTCTCTCTCTCTCTCTCTCTCTCTTTAATATACATATATGGTGATCTACCGTTTGTCATGCTTTTAAGAAAAAGTAGATATCGAATTATTGGTGTAAATCATTAATTTTCAAAACTCGAACTATTAGAATTACGTAATCAATTCACTTAAAGTATTTATGACTCGACCAAATTAATCTCACGCCACTTCAAATATGACTCGACCAAATCTGGCTCCGCCATTTAGAACGTGATTCAACCTAATCCGGCTTTCTACGACAGGGTAGGATGTTGGACTCTTTAAGCCAAAACAGTAGACCTTTGCACGTACGCTTTATACTAATCAATACGTGATAGAAGACAACCTAAATAGGTACGATAATCTCCGACCTCATAAAAGCACAGTAGTTCTCTCTCTCTCTCTCTCTCTCTCTTTCTAGTACACACACAGTTTGCTATGCTTTTATGAAGAAGTAGGCCTACGTACGTGCACTTTAATTATTTTTTGGAGAAATACTAAGTCTATAAGGGGTTGTAATGTCTACGTATATACCACCCCTATTGTAAGGGTGCATGGCTAGGCTTTACTAATCCTTTTTTTTTTTTTTGTTTTTAGTAAAGTAAAAAAGTAAATGATGTACTCGTAGAGGAATAGTAACCATTGGATGAGAATATTGTAGTTTACAATCAATTTTGAGTTGTAGACCTAGCAATGCTCTTTAGTGATAGGGCATACTAATCAATACATGATATATAGAAGACAACTTAATTAAATAGGTACCATAAATTCCGACCATATAAAAGCATAGCTCTCTCTCTCTCTCTCTCTTTGGATTCCCTACCATCAAAGATGATATATCAGTATATATATATATATAACACAAAGGCTTCGGAATTATTAATAGCATTCTAGCTCAACTCTATCTACAAATCACTACAACAAAATTAGATTATAGGGACACATGTTTGTGACACTTTTTTATAAGTGTTCTATTTATATTCCATCTATATCTAAAATTAGGTTATAGGAATACATTTTTGAGACACATTATAAAAATGTGTCGCTATACACCCTAGCGACGGCATATATAGCAACACTTATAATAAGTGTCGGTATTTTTGTCAGCGATATTTTTTTTAGATTTTAGAAATACTTAAAAGTATCGCTATAGCCTAATTTTGTTGTAGTGTGTGTGCACGTGCATGCCCATGTCTTTGTCCCTCTATCAAAATTCAAATCCCTCTCGGCGTGTGTGCATGTGTTTGTGCATGCTAGCACATTTTAAAAAGGGAATTCAGTAGAATATATATATATATATATATATATATATATATATATATATATATATATATATAGTACCTGGAATTGTGATGAAACTGTCATTGATGTGTGATCTTCAAGTTCGCATGAATTCATCTGAAGCCAACTGCCCTTGCTGAAAATATACAAGAGGAGTTCTTGGTCATGAAAGTCATTACCAAAGTTTGTACAACATAAATCACATAAATTTGCTAAGACAACTACTTTACTTCAAATGGAAACTAGCTTTATTGATTATATTTATGTTAAGTCATGCTTAAAACTTAAATGCATTATATTTGTTTTTTCATCAAATTTTAGATAGATAATTTGAATATTTCAATACTGTTAAACTTGTAACCAGTTCACCACGATTATTAAAATGATTGATTTTGATCTCCTTCCATTACTATGATATCAAAAAGTTACAAAATTTAATGTATATGTATTTCAAATATTTTAAGTCAAATTTAAAGAAACTGATCATCGGTTCGGAATTAAGTTCCAATATAAAAAATGATCTGCTAGAGTTTTTATTTTTTTGAAATTCATCTAATAACATCTAGGTAGATCTAAAACATAGGCATAATTTCCTAAAGATTAGCTTGGTTATGCAAGCCATGAGAAGAACAAAAGTAACCGCTAAAATTGGAATAATAAAAAAACATACTAATTCTATAATTTTCTCATGACTGCTTAGTTATTTATAGAAATATGTATTTCAACACAAACTATTTATGATAATGTGCGCTTTTGCGACACATCAATATCAATAATCTTACATCGGATGAAAAGTAGGTTGTGATTGGATATATAAAAATATTTTGCTCTTATTGTTTGAATCGAACGAATTATTATTGTTAGCATGTTAAATCGTTATATTTGGTATAAGATCAGGTTTACCAGTCGAAAATTAACGTGAGGTGGATTTCACATCGCCTAGTGATCTTGGACTGTGTGATATTGGGTTAGGGAGTCTGTGACATCCTAATAATCCCACATCGTCTGGTGATCTTAGACTATGCATGTGATTGGGTTAGAAAGTCTATGACACCTCAATAATCTCACATCGAATGAGAACTAAGTTATGATTAGGTATATAAGAGACCATGAACCTTATAACAATAATTGTGCTTAAGTATCTTGAGCAGATGATTTGAATTCAACGAGTTATTATTACTAATGCGTCGGAACGTTACAGTTTTACTGTGCTGAATTAAATTTACTCTAGTGTTCCTGATAGAATAAAATTTTGAATAATTTTGTCGGATCACTAGAATTAAAGTAGCCATTTCATCAAATATTCATATACATACAAATTAATAAGCACATAATTTATTTTCGCTAAATTTTCTTGACAATACATGTTCTCATAGATATTTGAGTGTTATTTTGAAAATGACATTTTTGTCGGATCGTTGGCGCTAACCATTAATCCCAAAAGTTCGAGCTGTTAGAAATACGCAACCAATTCACTTAAAGCGTACAGACACAGCGCCCACGGGTCTCGACCGGACTCAACCCATCTGGACGTTGGGTCTATTGGTGGGCCTCTTGCCGTTAGGTCTATTGTGGACCGCAGCCCCACTCAACTTATTGGTCTCACCCAACTCAACTTATTAGTCTCCTGGGCCTATTGTCACGAGGCAGTAAGTTTGACCTATTTAACCCATAAATAAATAGCCAACAATTTTGAGACTAAAATAATCAAGAGCTAGTTAGGAAATAGATTAATGTCGCCGATGTTGCTTTCCGTGACTACAGTTTATTTCATTTACGAAACTATTTCCTTGATTAAATCTTGAATATTGTTAGTCTTAAATGGCATTCATAATTAAGAAAAGTTATGCATGTGTTGTCAAGAAAAGTTAGGTATGGCACAACCACTCAATGGATGTTATTTTTGTGATAGGATTCGTGATCGGGACTATTTTAATGCTCGAAAGAAATTGTACAGAGGAAACAATTAATTTGTGTAAATTGAATGTTAATTTTGATTTTACTTGTTTGCTTTTATATATGATATATTTTTTATCAAACATCTCCACAGAGTTAAGCATTTAAATTACTATTAATCGGTCCCATGAATTATTAGGAAGTAGATGACATGCATATTATTAACAATGTAGGTTTTGCCCCACAAAATTCTAATGTGTTGTGTTAGTATTTTGAAAAAAAGAAAAGAAACAATTTTGTAGAAAAAAGTAAACTATAAGAAAAAGGAAATTATATATAGTATAAGTAGTATACTATATATACAAAACATATATGATTTATTGAATTAGAAAGGTAACCAACTAATGGCAAAATGAAATGAGGAAAACCTTCATATATATATATATCCCACATTTATTATCCTACTTGTAGAGCTAATTGTTTGTAGCTTAAAAGAAAACAAGAATAAAATAAGAGCACAGAACAAATTAACTAGGGTACATTAATTAGGTCAAAACAAGATCATGTTCTCAGAGCCCATGCAGTGGAAAAAAAGTGATTTAACTAGACTATATATATATATATTAAGAACAAAGAAAGAAAAGGACAAAAAGGAACCCTAGAACCAAATGCTAGACCACAATATGATAAGGCACCAACATCAAAGAGGGGAGAGCACTCAACTCAAGGTGTGTGTACGTAGCTAGCTTGCCTAATTAATAACATATCACTTAGGATAAGACAAAGAATTAATCTAAGATTGATGATGACCTATATATAAAGGACATGGCATTCACAAAGCAAGGTGTTGTTTCATATATATCTATATAAATATATATACTAAGTTTTTTGATTTAACAAGTGTGGAGCTCTTTCTTTTTCCCACCCTTAGCTTTTGCTTTAAATCTCCCAGTGTGATCTCAAGTAACACAAAAGCAAGAGAGAAAAGTAAAAGCTGCCATGCATTTATATATATATATGTATATACATATCCTTTTTACACCAAGATATGGAAAACATAGCTAGCTACGATGCTCCATCTCGTAATCTTAATTGTATATATATATATATATATATATAGATAGAGAGAGAGAGAGAGAGAGAGAGAGAGAGAGAGAGAGAGAGAGAGAGAGAGGTGGCTTACATTGATGGGTTATTCCATATGGTAATGGAGTCGTTATCGTGTTGTTGGAGCGACGCATCTGAATCTCCTTGTAATGACATTGATCGTCGTAACCCAAAATCGGTGAGCATAGGAGTGAAATCTTCTTCACCTGAGCATTCTGATTGGCCTTAAGAAAACATCAAAAATGATGAGGAAGTAAGTGTTAAAAGTGCTTTTGCAGAAAAATAATTAAGTGGATAAGAATCCTAGACATGGTTTTAGCTAATTGGTTAATGAAGGGTAAAGGTATATTAATGAGTAGGGACTTCAAAAGGAGCAAGGAATATGAATTACCTGAGGAAGTAGCTGGTTTCTCAGTGGACTTAACAGTTCTATACATCTGTGGACACAAAAGAGAGAGAGTGAGAGAGAGAGAAAGAGAGAATAAAAGAAAAAGACCATTAGAGAGAGAAATAGTGAGAGAGAGAGAGAGAGAAAAGAAGAGAAAGGGGAGTGAAGTGATGTTACTACAATAAAGGAGAGTGAGGGTGAGAAAAAAAAAGTAAAAGAGGTGAACTCAAGGTTCAATCCAAACTCATGCTCTTTTCTTTCTTCTTTTCAGGTTGTTTCCTTTCCATTTTAAATACCTCCATTGCTCACGAGGTTGATGCTTTGGGAGTTGTTTGTTTACAGCTTTACATTATTGTGAAATGATGGCTCCTTTCTCTCTCTCTCTCTCTCTCTCTCTCTCTCTCTTGTCCTCTTAGATCTATTAATAGCACTCTCCTGTCTGAAAGAAGGACCCCATCTACTCTATTCATCCATGTAGATCATTCACTGCCCCAATTCATTCCTACTGTTTTCTATTGGTTACTATTCACAAAGAGAGAGAGAGAGAGAGAGAGAGAGAGAGAGATGAGTGGTTGGAGAATGGACATACCTGCAAGTGACTCTTTACATGGGCAAGAGTGAGATCTTTGACATCCATAAGCTCAAGAACTGATTTTGGTGTAGCTCCTTGTTTATTCACAAGTTGAGGAAAAAAGAATAAACCCCACAAAATCAACAAGAAACACCAAATCAATTAACTTACATACAAATGAACAAAAAATCACCTAAAAACCCATCATTATTTGGTTAAAAAGAAAGCAAATTAAGAGAGAAAGAGAGAAACAAAGAAAAGAAAGAAATTAAGATAGGGCAATTAATAAAAGGAACATATATTTGCTGCTTACTCTCATGGCCACCTAGGAGTTCCACGGCATGGACGAAACGCGCGTGGAGAGCGCTCGTCCACCGCATTCTCGGCGCCCGCATGTTCCTCTTCGCGGGGAGCTTCGGCACGAATATCCTCGATCTCATCACGCTTTGAGAGCTCTCAAATGGCCCAACTCCATAGTGATTGATGTTGTAGTATTGGTAGTGATCACTTCTCATCGGATCGAAAGCATATCCACCGAAGCTCGTCGGCGGTGCAACAATTCGATGATAGGGTGATCCGAAGGCCTGTAAACCTCCATAGGCGCTAGAAGAAGAGCCAAAAGAGGAGTGCGAATCAGATGGGTGCAAGGAGATATGTGGGCCGTGACCCCCTTTTTGAGAGGGTGAGTGTGGGGTGTTGTTGTATAAGGGAACGGCTCTTATCGGCGTAGCGTTATCAAACAAGGATCTCATGTGGTTTGTCGAGAGGGAGAGGTCCGTGCGAGCATGAGAGACATCGCCGTGGGGTTCTACGCGGCGAAGGAGGAGGTCGACGTCGGGTGCGGTGGAGGGACAATTGTTGCTCGGTGGGCTGATGTTTAGTGAGAGGTCCGGAGAGGGCGTTGAGTTGGGTTCCATGAAGAGTTCTTAAAACAGCATCCAATGATCCTATTTATACTTGGTTAGGGTTTGATGGTGTTGTATTTGGGTGACAACAAGCTAGAAGAAACCCAGTTCACTACAATATTAGATCTTAGGGATAAAGTTATAAGGAGAGAGAGAGAGAGAGAGAGGGAGAGAGATGGCTTATTCTAATGGCTGTTTATGAGAAGATCTTTTTTCTTTGAGAGGAGGAGAGTAAAAGGGGGATGATGAAGGAATGGATGGTAATGCAACTGTTTGCGTTTGCTTTCTCTTCTCCTTCTACTGGATATATTTGTGTAGAGAGAGAGAGAGAGAGAGAGAGAGAGAGGTGGCCTGGGTGGGTGGTCAAGGTATAGTGTGAATGACTAAAGTTGATGGGGAACAAAAAGAAGGGAAAAGGAAGAGCATTTGGAAGGAAAATGGTGGGTCGACTCTTCTCCTGTGAGCATATATGGGAAAATGACTATAGAGAGAGAGAGAGAGAGAGAGAGAGAGAGAGAGAGAGAGGATTAGTCAAAGTACAAAGGGGATTTCACTTGTGGGTGTGTGTGTGTGTGGAGGTTCTCTCTTAGACTATAACAAGGACTAATTAACCTAATAAGTAATTAACAAGTTACATAGTTTGTGGGGGGGGGGGGGGGGGGGGGGGGGGCATCAACTAATAGTGGAGGAAGTTGTCTTTATTAGAAAATGATATGCACTATAAGTTGGTTAACAAAGACGATTACTAAAAATTTTAAATTACGAGAAATGCTGAATATACTATGAAGAAGAATTAAAAACTCCATAATTTCTCATCCAAAAGTGTTTGAGAGTTACCGATCATATCTAACACAGTTGGCTACAGACTTAATGATTGATGTCTGAGATTTTAAGTTCGAAACCTATTTATTTTATTCTTCTAGCAAAACTTAGTAGCTTGCTAGCTACTTTTCTCTAAAGAGAAAAGAAAAGAAAATTGAAACGTTGAGAGTTTGATAGCCATTTTTTATTATAGTCATGAAAAAAAAAAGTGATAAGATTAGTGCAAAAAAAAATAGCTATTGGATTAGGATTGTTGTAGAATTACAACCCAAAGTGGAATGCAGATGTACCTTAGGACTCTTCTCTTAGAGCAAGGTTGTAATTAATCCTACAATTCTATATGAAACCTGAATTATAAATGGTGAACATGCCAAAACCAAATGTACATACTTCCATACACACACACACACACACACACACATGATTAGTTTTAGTACAAAGCACTTTTGGAGAGGATGAACATGAATTCTTAGACCTTAGCATACTCTAAAAAGGGCCTTGAAATTAACTGAGTAGAAATTGTTACTAAATAAAGGAATGAAGTTAAATGCATAGGGTTTATGGGAGAAATATATATATATATATATATATATATATATATATATATATATATATATAATTTATTTATATGAGGAGGATTTGTACGTAGTTGTTGAAATAACAAAATGTTACACGTACGTACGTCTCAGTATGTGACTAAAGTTTCTTGCAACAAATTAATTATAAGCAACAGAGGCGATTAAATTAGATTGCTGTGCCATTTTCTATAGTTCAATACATATCAATTGATGCTTTAATGTGTAAGAAAAGTCAAGATGAACATATTCGGAATTATTTAAGAATTAAACTCCTTGTTGTGGTACACATGAATAGAACAATTAAAAAATTAATTAATTAATTAATTAACTAGATTCCGATTGTCGCTTATACAATTATATAGAATTAAGTTAATTAGTATTAATTATATATGATCCCCTGATGGATCTTCACATCATAGTAAAGCCCTCACTAGGGGGGGGGAACATGATTGTCATAATTAAAAATTTTCAAGTGATTTTAATAGCTTAAACAAAACCATCTAGTTAGCATTAGACATTGGAGATTGTGTCTTTGAAAGTTGTAAAACATCCAACCCTAGTGATCTAACATGAAAGACATGCATTTTAATATCAACTTGTAGCTAGGGTTTTCAAGTTGGTTGACTTAACATTGGGTGGTGAATATTATAAACTCTAAGTACTAGACCTTCCAAAAGTTCTAATTCCCTCTCATACTCCCAAATATTCCCTCCTAATGTTGCATGCCTTTTCTTATATCTTTATTGCATGCCCACATGATCCTCTCCATCTCATAAGGTTGACCCATTTACATTTCAAAACTCTAGGTTCCATCAAGGCTTAATTTCTTAATACAATGATGATTATTTATGGAGATCTTATATATGGGGAGTTGCAGAAGCTTTACTTTGAGCTAATAAACATGTTTTTGAAAGATGATCATCATTGTGTGCTCTCCAACACATGACCTTTACTTTAGTTTTTTTTTTTTTTTTTTTTTTTTTTTTTTTTTTTTTTTTTTTTCATATTGAGATAAGATAGCTAGTTAGGTGTTTTATTCATTAGATTAATGAACTAAACCACAGAGTTAAGATAACAAGGTCTCAAAAGAAAATTCAAAAAAGAAAAAAAGAAAAAAAAAAAGAGAAGGTAAACATTGAGAAAGCTTATAACAGAGTTAATTGGTCTTTCCTAAAGAGAATAATGCTCTGCTTAATTAGGTTTTGACCCTAAGTGGTGCCAAATACATAGGTTTTAAATACAATCTAAAATATAAACTTAGGAATATTATGCTTTTAGAAAAATTAGTTCTAATTTCTCGTTCTAGCTCGAACTCTGAATTTTTGTTTATCAAATTAAATGACTATCCATTGTTTCTAGTACAAGTATCAAAATGCTTGATGGTTAGCATATGAGATCTCAAGTTCGAAATTTATTTATTTCATATTTTCAACTAATTTTTTTTTAAAAAAAATAAAAATAAAAAATAGTATATTATCATTCTTTCAAAAAAAAACTTAAATAGTTAACTAGCACAAATCAAACAGCACTTAACTATCAATATTCTCTCCATCAACAAATACTTCACACACCTTGTTTTTTATTTCAAGTTTAGTTTGTTAAGTAATTTGTCTCCTTATTTTTCAAAATCGTAGTTTAATTTTAATTTTCTCCTTTTTAAAAAAAAAAAAAAAAAAAAAAAAAACAATTTAAAAGGAGGTTAGGGGAAAGATGAAACATGGGGACTTTACATGTTGTCTCAAGTGTCACATCCTTTGGTAGCATAAATGGAGGCTGAGCCCAAAAGCAAGGAATCTTACAACACGCAAACATTTGCTCTTTTAATGGTCACAGAAAAAATAAAGGGCTTTGCACAAAATGATCCCATCTTAGCTTTTAAAGCCTCCCTTCACACCCACCTCCCCCAACCTCCTCCCCCTCTCTTGGTGAAAGTGGAGGTCACAAATGCTCTCTTTTAGTGGTTTTATTGCCACAAGACTTTGAAAAGGAAAGAGGAGGGAAAAGAGATATATCCCACATGGTCTCAGCAGAAGACAACTACTGACCCTCTGGTTCCCTACTATTCCCCCCTACCCTAACCCTAACTAGGAGGGTGCATGTTTAATATTATAGTAATAGTAATACTATGCATGCACTTCAAAAACAAGTGTATAATATACATTTCATCCATCCGAGAAAACGGTAAACATCTAGACCCTCTCTGCTTTACAGTTGCGAAGGGGTGTGAACCGTGGTGAGATGACTCACCTTGCGGCAATCCGCGAGGTGAGCGAAGAGGGCCTCGAGGAGGAGGACTGTCACGGACTTAAGCTTTTCGCCTAGCAAAAGTTCGTGTGGCGCCCGCCTTCCTGCTCGAAGAGGGCAAGCCTTACTCTCTATTTGCTAGCCTGGACCTTCGCGCCCTATGACTAAATGCAAAAGTAGAGAAAAGAGAAATGAGTAGTGGTTTCACAGAAAAAACTAAGTACGCTTTTTACTTAGAAAATAACATTACAAGATACAACTCTCTCTTGTTGAACAAATCTAATAGATGTGAGTCATAAGTCATTCACTAGTAACTTGATATGACTAGTAAAATTATTTTATTTATTAAATAAATGAGGTATAAGATGTATATCTTTTAGAATGTACAAGTATATAATTACATGTCTACTCCTAAGTACTTTTGAAATGTTTTATTTATTATTATCTTTTGTTATAAATGTACCTTATGTATATTTTTTTTTTTTTGTTCAAAAATAATTTTATTGTTGTTGCTATCCATTAAGTCGTCTCGAGTTAAATTAGGATTAAATTTTTATCAGAGTTTTAAAAAATTAAAATACCTATTTTGCTCTTAACTTGAAAGACAAATAAAAAAATTTAGTAAAGAAAGGAGAATATATTTAAAAAAGAAAAAAATCAAAATATATCTTTTTGTTCCTAACTTAATTAAGAGTAAATAAGAAAAGTTGATGACAATAAAAGGTCATATTTTAAAATGTTAAATAGTAATTTTACAGTAATAACGACTATTAATTTCTGTCAATTTACTAACAAAATCTAACTTTACGAGTATATTTGAAAGAACTTGAACGTTGAAGATATATTTTTAATATTAATTAACCATCAAAACATAGTATATAATAAAATCAATATATATATATATATATATATATATATATATATATATATATATATATATATAAAAACAATTGCTCCTTAATATTAAAATATTAAAAAAACTGTTTCCTTCTCACTTACACTTTTGGAGAAAAAAAAATTATTTCACATACTTTAAAATAGTATTAGAGTAACTAATCAGGCCTAATATTGGATTGGGATTAACTTCAGGGATAAGAAGGATATCTTCCAAGTTAATTCAAATAATATTGAAATGGGGGCATTTGCTGTTCTCCCTCCGTACGGGTTAAGGGGAACA
>CM054944.1:1492786-1508567 GCA_029168755.2 Tillandsia fasciculata
GGATGCCCAGGCCGCCGCCGCTAGATACCCTAGCCGCCGCCGCCGTTGCTGCTTGCTGCCGCGCGCTGTTGCTGCTTGCGCCGCGCCGCTGCCAGCCTCGCGCCGCGCCGTTGCCAGGCTAGCACCATGATGCTGCCCGGGGCCGCGCCGCGCGCTGCTGTCAGGCCGCCGCCCGTGCGCCCTTGCAGCTTGCGCCTCCCCGCGACCCGCACTGCCGCGCAACCTGCAGTGCCGCGCAGCCAGTGTCGCGCGGCAGTCCGCGCGGGTCAAGCCACTGCCGTCAACAGCTTGGCTCGACGGTTTTTGGCTTGACGATTTTTGGTTTGACGGTTTTACTTGGCGTATTCGTCGATGGTTTTTGGCTTGACGATTTTTAGTTTGACGGTTTTACTTGGCCTATTCATCGACGGTTTTTGGCTTGACGGTGCAGTCCGCTGACGGTGCAGTCCGCTGACCGTGCAGTTTGTTTGACGGTGCAGTCCGCTTGACGGTGCAGTCCGCTGACGGTGTGCAGTCCGCTTAACGGTGCCGTTCGCTTGAAGGTGCAGTCCGCTGACGGTGCAGTCCGCTTGACGGTGCAGTCCGCTGACGGTGCAGTCCGCTTGACGGTGCAGTCCGCTTGACGGTGCAGTCCGCCTGATGCAGCGATTTTGTTCGCTGTCAGATAACCCTCCGCTTGGTTGTTTTCCGACGCAGGCTTCGTCAAGGCAACGGAGGAGCCGGTTTTCCGTCCGTTGCCCCGTCGACGGTTGGATCGCGTCGAAGGTATAGTTTTGCGACCAGAGAGACTTTTGGACGCGGAGTTTGTCATCGGCTTGTTGTTTTGGGATAACGGGGTACCGTTTTTAAGTCCGATTTTTTGTTTCGGCACAGTAATTTTATCTGTTATTTTTGGTACACCTGTAGAATCCTTTTTTTCGGTAATTTGGATTTTTGCACGGTTTTTTCTATTTTTTGATGTTAGGGGTATAGCTAGAGTATTTTACCTTTCGGGTGACCGGTTGTCGCGGTATGAGGTCCGGTGGGCTGTTTGTCCATATCCGAACAATGATAAAATTGTTCGGAAAATTATTTTGATCGGGTTATTGATCGGCGTGACAGTCGGGACACCGGAGGCAGTTTCGGTTTTGGTATATAAGGAATTTTTGGTACAGTAGTCAGGACTACTGAATTTGCCGTTTTGGGGTAAAATATTGATTTGTTTATCTGGTTTTCTATTAGGGCCGCGAAAGGTTTTGAATGCCTAGGAGGGTCGCGGGCGTGGTCGTTTGTCTCCGTTTCAGGTGGGTACACCCTTAGAACCTCTTGATTGCATATATTGTTATTGTTTTGTTATATTACATTAAGGGATATTGTGGGTTACAAGGACTTTCGGATGAACGAATGTCGCGGTTAGTGATTGGATGGGCAGTTTGCCCTCTCCGAATAACGGTATGGTTGTTCGGGGCATACTTGCGATCGGGACAGTGATCGGTGTGACTATTCGGAAGTCGGAAGGTGAGTACCTTTATCCAAAAAAGGGGATGTCGTCAGTTGGAACATACCGAGCCTTCTATTTCTTCGTTATTGACGTTTTGCTTATTCGGACTATGTGTTGTACATAGGGACGCCGTGCATATATAAGGGAGATCTTGTATATGTGGCGGGTCTGTGCACGTGCCACGCGGGAGCCTGTTTCAAAAAAAAAAAAAATTTATGGCTGCTTTCCGCTTTTAAATTGCTCCTGGGGCATGACAGATTAAGATGGTATCAGAGAAAAAGGCATCAACCACGATTTTTATTGTAATAAGTGTCCAACATCCACTAAATACAAATTCACATGCGGTCGACCTATGGGATAACCTGAGTCTTAGACATGCGAGAGTGCGGGATTGACGAGAACTTATTCTCGATTTAGCTCGGGTTTGGTGCTAGTGTAGTCGTGTTGTTTTATTGTACTTGTGTGTGCATGTCTGTCTTGTTCTAGGTCCACGAAAGGCGGGAAGGACGATGGGGTTGAGGCCGACTACCACCGCGTTCTTGAAGGTTGCTGGAAATCAACTGATTAAGCAACCGGCTCAGGATATGGTGGGTAAGTTGGTGGGGTTTTTGCATGTGGTGCGGGTGTTAGCGCTACTGAGGGTTGCGCTGGTTTCCTTATCCCAACCCCTTCCCCTATGCCAATGTTTTTGTCGTCGTTGTATCGGTGACTGGTGGTAGTGTAATCCGCCGGTGGTTGTTAGCCTGTCGGCTGATTTGTCGGTCGTGGGTATTGGGTAGACACCCTAGCTTGTTGTTGGAAGGTCCCCTTTAGTATCGACCGATTTCCACGACTTGGACAAGGTGTAGGTAAGAATGGGAATACTCCCCTACAGTTGTTGCCCATAGTGTGGCTATTGCTATGGGCACCGCGATGGTTTTGGGAAAATCTTCGTTGTAGGGTTTTGGGGTGCTCCTTTGGGTCAAAAGGAGATCACCGGGGCTAGTATATCTTGTTCGTTTGGGTTCTATTTTGGTTGGAGAGGCCGTGACTTGTTTCGCACAAGTGTGCATAGGTGGCGACTCTAGGTCATGTGTTTAGCTTTCGACGCTAAGTGGTGCTGGTTAGCTCTTTTGAGGGGGTTGTGGTGTTATAGTCTGGTTTGGGTTCTTGTGTTTTGCACAAGAGGGTCGGTTTAGATTGTCTTACAGCTGGGTTAGCGCGTGATCCCTTGAGTGCGCGCAGTAAACCTAGGCAGTTTTATAGCAGGGTTACTCTCGCCGTATTCGTTGCTTGTCCTTTTTCCGACCCGGTAGGTTTTGGATGGGTAGTCCGTTGTACCTGGAGGCCGATGGGATAGTGGACTTTGAGATCGGGTCTCTTCTTTTTGGATTTATGACTGTTTGGTCTGGGAGGTTGTAGTATGGTTCATGCTCGATTCTTGGTGGGGCATCAAGTTAGGACTGAGTGTTAGTGATCGACAGGAAGGTTGCATCCATCTTCGGTGTCGGGGTGGAGGTGGGAGCGGATCTCTTGGTTTGGCCACCAGCTTTCCACGATCACGGCTTAGTCTGGCTGCGTTTTGGATCGTTGATCAATTGGGGCAAGCGTAGGTCAACGGGATTTGTTGACTACTTGGAGCTATGGCATTGGTCATTTTCGGCTAGGATGCCTTGTATGCATCTTTTTCTTTGGGGTGGATCTTGTGATAGGTCGTAGAGCTGAACCCTAGCCTTAGTTTTGGGTGTCACCTCGGAGGGGACGGACAGTCGGAGCGGGCGATCTGGGGGGGGGGGGGGGGGGGGGGGGGGGGGGGAGGGGTGGATATGCTCCGAGCTAGTGGCCTCGGGTTGGTGACGGATGGTTTCATTATCTTTCGGGGTAGGATTACTTGTAGTTAGTGACCAGTCATGTTTTGTTGGCACCTCTTGGAACTTTGTGAGGGCATTAGTGTGGCTTTTCCTTTGTTGTTGGGTTATTTGGGCATGTAAGGGCTCGTCGGTCCGGGTTTGGTTGTAGGACTGGGGTACCTCGACGCATCGCGAGACTTTTTGTCACGCCCCGGGGTCGAACTGCGACCCGGGTTCACCAACAGATCCGCCGTCTGTGCGGAAACTGCCGCACAGACGAAGCGTCAAACCTGCAAAAGATATCTAGCTATACAAGTATCAGAGCAACTGTCACGCCCCGGGGTCGAACTGCGACCCGGGTTCACCAACAGATCCGCCGCTGTGCGGAAACTGCCGCACAGACGAAGCGGATCTGTTGGTGAACCCGGGTCGCAGTTCGACCCCGGGGCGTGACAGTTGCTCTGATACTTGTATAGCTAGATATCTTTTGCAGGTTTGACGCTTCGTCTGTGCGGCAGTTTCCGCACAGACGGCGGATCTGTTGGTGAACCCGGGTCGCAGTTCGACCCCGGGGCGTGACAGATTTAGGTGGTATCAGAGCCTAGGTGTATAGGTCATTTGGGACTTAGAGACCCTAGGCTTTAGGGTTGGACAGTAGGATGACTGTCCTGGCGTTGTTCTTGGGCGAGAGTTTCTACATGTTAGCTCTCTAAAGTAGTTCTGTTGGCTGCAGACAACACAACACTTTAGAGTTGGAAACATGTTTTTTTTTCACTTTCGCTTATTTGGTTTAGTGAAGTCTCGGTTCTCTGACATCTTTGTTCCTTTGTTTGAGCAGCGGGATGCCTCCGAGACGCCGCGCGACGACGAGGGCGCAATCCGCGTCTGATGACGTGCCCGAGCAGGAGGAGACCACTCAGGAGGAGACCACTCAGGAGGAGGCCACTCCGGGGGAGGTCCAGGAGTTGCGGGCCGAGGTGGCCCAGATGTCTGAGGCGTTGCGGCGCCAGGAGGAGGCAGCCAAACGCCAGGAGAAAAACATGGAGCGGATGATGAGGCTACTTGAGCAGAGGACATCTGTGGCACCACCAGCAGCGACCTCGTCGACTGCATCTCAGATTGTTCCGTTGACGGAGGCAGAGCAGACGGAGCTCACAGATCGGCTATCGTATGTCAGCCAGTTCCATCCTCCGCGATTTGCCGGGCAGAGTTCCGAGCCACGGGAAGTCGAGAATTGGATTTCTGCGATCGAAAAGTTATTCGAGAACTTATTTATCAAGGAGCAGCATCAGGTGTTCATAGCCACACACTTTCTGGAGGGAGACGCCGAGACCTGGTGGCGTCGGGTCCGACCAGTTGGACCGCCGGGAGCCCAGTTGATGTCCTGGCAGGATTTTCGAGCTTTGCTACTCGGGGCTTACTTTCCCGACAGTGCAAAGCAGAAGTTAGAGGGGGATCTCCGTCGACTGCAGCAGGGTAGTCGGCCTCTTCCAGATTATATTCGAGACTTCCAGAGACTCTTGAGCAGCGTGCCGCATGTTGCCCCTGATGAGGCTCAGCGGGTGGATTTGTTTGAGAGGGGGCTTCACCCGGATATCTATCATCTTGTTCATGCTCAGCGATCTCCGACGCTCGATGCAGCCATGGAGCATGCACGTTGGGTCTCTCGAGGGAGGGTGATCATGGCGGAGAGGGGCGGAGCGCTTGGGAGCAGTTCCGGAGAGAAGCGCCCCGCACCGCAGGACCTTGGGCAGTCTAGCAGACCGAGGCCCCCGAGACCGCCGCAGACTCAGCCTCGGGGCCGCGGGACTCAGAGGAGGCAGAGATCGGGGGGCTCCCGATCTTCTAGGCGGCAGCAGCAGCTGACTCGCTCTGATAGCTGTGTGATTTGCGGCGGACCCCACGCCCCTCAGCAGTGTGATCAGCGACAGGGCCGGTGTTACCGGTGTGGGCAGGCAGGGCACAGATCATGGTCTTGTCCTACAGCAGGGGCATCAGCAGCTTTGGCAGCTTCGACTCTTCCTCCACCGCCCTATCAGACGGGCGGATCTTCGGCAGTTGTTGGCCAGGAGGACAGGGCCACTTCGTCGCGGCAGTCCGACAGACGACCACCCCCGAGCGGCAGGGTGTATACCGCTCAGATCGAGGACTCGGGGGCAGCTGGCCACGTGGTAGCAGGTATTATCCTTATCTCCTCTACTCGCACCAGAGCTTTGTTTGATACTGGAGCATCACATTCATTCATCAGTAGGACATTTGCATCCATGCATGGGCTAGAGATAGGACCGTTGCCTTGTGCTCGTGAGGTTCAGATACCCGATCACGTTTTACACGTTGATGAGTGCTGTTGGTCCTGCCCTGTGCAGTTAGGGCCTTGGATTTTGCCTGTTGATCTTTTTGTCCTTCGTCAGCTCCAGGATTTCGACGTGGTATTGGGTATGGATTGGTTGACTCAGTACTACGCCACTATTGATTGTCGAGAGAGGACTGTGACTCTCCGGGAGCCGGGCCAGGGAGAGTATGTCTTTAGGGGATGCCAGAGCACGCTTTTTGCAGCGACGATCTCTTCAGCCAGGGCACGGCAGTTGATGAGTCGAGGTTGTGTTGCTTTCTTAGCCACTGTTGTAGAGGTGCCTACGGCGATGCCTGGGCTCGAGGACATTCCTATTGTTCGAGAGTATCCAGATGTTTTCCCACCTGAGCTATCTTCTATGCCGCCGGATCGAGAGATTGAGTTCGTGATTGACGTGGTTCCTGGAACTACGCCGATCTCTAAGGCACCCTACAGAATGGCACCGGCAGAATTGAGGGAATTAAAGGCTCAGCTTCAGGATCTCTTAGATCGCGGGTTTGTTCGTCCTAGTGTTTCTCCTTGGGGAGCCCCGATTCTTTTTGTAAAGAAGAAAGACGGGTCGCTTAGGCTTTGTGTGGACTACAGAGAGTTGAATAAAGTGACCGTCAAGAACAAGTATCCGCTTCCTCGGATTGACGATCTGTTTGATCAGCTTCAGGGAGCCACGGTTTTCTCGAAGATAGATCTTCAGTCCGGTTACCACCAGCTGAGGGTGAGGGCCGAGGATGTGTCCAAGACGGCGTTTAGGACTCGGTATGGGCATTACGAGTTTACAGTGTTACCTTTTGGGTTGACGAATGCCCCGACAGCGTTTATGGATCTGATGAACCGAGTCTTTCAGCCGTACTTGGATCGTTTTGTGGTGGTTTTCATCGACGACATCTTGGTCTATTCCCGTAGTGACCTTGAGCATGAGGAGCACCTGAGAGTTGTGCTATAGCTTCTGAGGGAGAAGAAGCTGTATGCGAAGTTGAAGAAATGCGCTTTTTGGCTACGGGAGGTTTCTTTTCTAGGCCACATCGTTTCAGCCGCAGGAGTGGCAGTGGACCCGACGAAGATTGTTTCAGTTCGGGATTGGCCTAGACCCACGACGGTGACAGAGATTCGGAGTTTCTTGGGCCTTGCAGGCTACTATCGTCGTTTTGTGGAGGGCTTTGCGAAGCTCTCTACCCCCCTCACTAGACTGACCAAGAAAGGGGTAAAATTTGTTTGGTCAGAGCAGTGCCAGCAAAGCTTCGAGGAGTTGAAGCAGAGATTGATTACAGCACCAGTGCTTGCGCTACCTGTCATGGGGGAGGGGTTTGTGATTTACAGTGATGCCTCCCACAGCGGCCTTGGATGCGTATTGATGCAGCACGGTAGGGTAATCGCCTATGCCTCCCGTCAGTAAAAGGACTACGAGAAGAATTACCCTACACACGACTTGGAGTTGGCTGCGGTTGTTTTTGCCTTGAAGCTCTGGCGGCACTATTTGTATGGCGAGCGCTGTGAGATCTTTACTGATCATCAGAGTTTGAAATATCTGTTCACCCAGAAGGAACTCAACCTGAGGCAGCGCAGATGGCTTGAGCTGTTAAAAGATTACGACTTGAGCATTCTTTATCATCCCGGCAAGGCTAACGTGGTCGCGGATGCTTTGAGCAGGCGAGCAGGGCAGACTTTGAGTATGCTTCTTACCCAGCAGAGACCACTGAGAGAGCAGCTGAGGAGTTTGGATATAGAGGTGGTGTCCCCGGGGGATTCTGCAAGACTTATGTCTATGGTCTTGCAGCCCACTCTACTGGACAGGATTAGAGAGAAGCAGAGTGGGGACCCCTATCTTCTCAGAATCCGAGACCAGATGCAGCTTGGACAGAGCAAGGACTTTTCGGTCGACGTTGCGGGAGTACTTAGGTACAGGGACCGCATTTGTGTGCCGGCGGATATGGATATTAGAGAGCTGATCCTGAGAGAGGCTCACTATACACCTTACACCCTCCATCCTGGGGGAACTAAGATGTATAGGGATTTGAAAGCTCAGTTTTGGTGGCCAGGCATGAAGAGGGATGTTGGTAGGTTTGTGGCCCACTGTCTAACTTGCCAACAGGTTAAGGCGGAACACCAGGTTCCCGCTGGCAAGTTGCAAAGCCTACCAATCCCTGAGTGGAAATGGGATTGTGTCACCATGGATTTTATTATGGGTCTGCCGAGGACTCAGAGAGGAGCCGATGCTATTTGGGTGATCGTTGATCGGTTGACTAAATCAGCGCACTTTCTGCCGATTCAGTCAGGTTGGGCCTTGGAGAGTTTAGCACATTTATACCTTGACGAGATTGTGAGGCTTCATGGAGTGCCAGCTTCTATTGTATCAGACAGGGATCCCAGATTTACCTCTCAGTTTTGGAGGAGCTTGCAGACGGCTATGGGGACCCAGCTTCAGTTCAGCACTGCCTTTCACCCACAGACCGACGGACAGTCTGAGCGGACTATTCAGACTTTGGAGGACATGTTGAGAGCTTGTGTCCTGAGCTTTGGTGGCAGTTGGGATCGACACTTGAGACTAGCAGAGTTTGCCTACAACAATAGCTTCCAAGCGAGTATCCAGATGGCGCCCTTTGAAGCATTGTACGGTAGGAAGTGTCGATCGCCTCTTTGTTGGAGTGATGTGGGTGAAAGGAAAACCTTGGGACCTGACTTGCTTTTGGAAGCTGAAGAAAAGGTCAAGATTATTCGGCGCCACTTGGTCACCGCTCAAAGCCGACAAAAGAGCTACGCCGATAAGAGGCGGTGAGACTTGGAGTTTCTGGTAGGAGACCATGTGTTTTTGAAAGTCTCGCCCTCTCGAGGGATTCGGCGCTTTGGGGTGCGCGGGAAGTTGAGCCCGCGTTTTATCGGCCCTTTTGAGATTTTGGAGCGTGTCGGACCTGTTGCCTATCGGATCGCTCTACCGCCGCGGCTAGCCGGTACTCATGATGTTTTTCATGTTTCTGTGTTGAGGAGGTATGTCTATGATCCCTCTCACGTAGTGGACTTCACTTCTTTGGAGCTGGATGAGGATTTACGCTTCCAGGAGCGCCCGATTCGAATTCTTGCTCGTGAGACGAGAGAATTGCGAAGTCGGGACATACCTTATGTGAAGGTATTGTGGAGCCACCATGATGAGAGAGAGGCTACTTGGGAGCCCGAGGATAAGATAAGGAATACCAACCCACACCTTTTTGAGGCCCCCTCCTGACTTTGGAGCTTTTTGGGTTTCGAGGACGAAACCGTTTGAAGGGGGGGAGAGTGTAGTGCACCGGTTTTTGGGTTGAGCTTTCTGACTCCACCGACGAGCTTTCCGACTGGAAAAAGGCGTGAGCGCGTGTATTTTCGAATTACAGCGGGGTTCGGGTGGTTCCGGGCGGCGGCGGAAGACCCGAAGGCAAAAAGTGAGTTATGGTTGGCTTTTTGGATTATTTTATTATTTTAATTTAGACTTTATGTTAGTTTGCTTTTTGTGTTGTTGTGAGGAGAGTGGCTTGGCTGTATGGTTGGTTGAGCTAATTAAGGGGTTGATGGGAATTAATTAACTCCCTTATTTAATTGTTTTATCCATGCCTTAATTAATGCTAGGTGCTTGCATTTATTAGCAGCCATCACTTCCCTCGCCACCTCGCCATCCCCTTCTCCAAAAGTGAAGCAGCAGCTCAGCTGGGGCTTTTGGACTGTTGCTAAGGGAAGAAGAAGAAGAAGAGAGGAGTAAGAAGAGAGAGTTCGTGGACCTTGGAGCTTCGCTGCGAGGAGGTGGACCGAGCGAAGCGCGCGAGGTGAACATCAACGAGGTTGGTGTTTTGGTCTTTGTTTTGGAGTTTCTCTTCTTTGGTTTCTCTCCTCTCCCCTCCATTTGTTTTCTTCCTCTTTTGCTGCGGCTGACGGACTTGATGTCCGTGGTGTGAGGTCGCACGAGCCGCACGCGCATTAGCGGCGGCGCGTGGCCGTGAAGGCTGCGCTGCGCGTGCGCGCTTGATCGCCGCGCGCAGCGCGCGCCCTGCTGCCAAGTTCGTGCAGCAGGGCGCCGGTTTTGCTGAGCTGCCGCTGCGCGGGCGCACATGAGCGCCGCGCGCAGCGGGCGCTCTGCTGCTGTTGTCGTGCAGCGGAGCGCCAGGCCACAGCAGCCCCTGGGCGCCCCGCCAGGGCTGGCACGCGCAGCTGGCCGGGGCACTGCGCGGACCGCGCGCAGTGCCGCGGGACCCCGCGCGGGCAGCCGCAGTGCCGCGGGCACTGCGCGGACCGCGCGCAGTGCCGCAGGCCCGCGCGGGCCGCGAGCGGCACTGCGGTGCGAGCGCAGTGCCGCGGGCCCCGCGCAGGCCCGCGCGGCACTGCGGTGCGAGCGCAGTGCCGCGGGCACTGCGCGGTGCGCGCGCAGTGCCGCGGGCACTACGCGGACCGCGCCGCAGTGCCGCGGGCCCCGCGCGGGCCGCGCGCGGCACTGCGGTGCGAGCGCAGTGCCGCGCCGCAGTGCGGGCCCGCGCGGGCGGCCATGGCCCGCGAGGCGGCCATGGGCCGCGCGCGGGCCTGTAAGGCCCCGCGCGGGCGGCCCTGGCACGCGCAGGCGGCCATGGGCCGCGCACGGGCTTGCAGGCCGCGCGATAGGCGCGCTGGCCTGCAAGGCCGCGCGGGTGGCATTTGTGCCGCGGGGCTAGCGGGCCGCGCAGGCCTGCATGGCAACCGCGCGGGCGGCCTTGTGCCGCGGCGGGCTTGCAGGCCGCGCGCTAGGCGCGCGGGCCTGCAAGGCGCCGCGCGGGCGGCCTTTGTGCCGTGCGGCCGTGAGCGGCGCTGTTGCCGCGCCGGCTGCGGCCCGGCAACGCGCCGCGGCGTGGGTGCGATGGGTTTTTCCGCGCCACACGCGGCGTTCTCGTCGCCGGATGAGGTTTTTGTCGCCTTGTGGGCGCAGTTTTCGACCACGGCTTTTCTGATCCCAGTTTCCACCTTTTTCGCAGTGTGCCTCAGTGTCAGCTTGGCTACGTGATCGGTGGTGAGCGCTGTGCCGCTAGGAGTTGTGAGATCGCGCCGAGACCTTCGTTGGGCGCGCGACTTTTACGGGTTCTTCGCAGGTGGGTTGGTTTCCTCCGTGAATGTCACGGAAAGGCCGTTTTTACTTGCAAATGCAAAGGTAATGAGTCCCTGGGTTATCAGGTGAAAGCGGAGCAGCCGTGTGAGTCGTGGGATATGGTTACCGACTGAGACACGCATTATACTCCTAGAAGTATGTTCTGAATACAAGGTGGTATCAGATCCCCCTGGCCGAGCTACCAGGAGGGTGTTTTTCCCCGGCCGCGTTACCGGGAGGTTATTTCCCTGGCCGAGCTACCAGGAGGGTGTTTTTTCCCGGCCGCGCTACCGGGAGGGTAATTCCCTGGCCGAGTTACCAGGAGAGTGTATTTCCCTGGCTAGGTTTCCAGGAGGGTATATCCCTGGCCGAGTTACCAGGTAGATTCATCCCTGGCCGAGTTACCAAGCGTGAGTTCGCCCTGGCCGAGTTACCAGGTGGCTGCGGGGGATGGCATGAGCGGGTGGTCATATTATATGAATCCAGATGCCATTTCATTTTTGCATTGCATTCCTGCATATAGAGATAGACTTATTTACAGCTTTTATTTCTGTATCTATCTACCTATCTATCTATCTATCTTTTCCTTTTACCTTCAGGGGACTTAGTGGGCTACCGTGGATCAGACATTGGTACCCACTGAGATCTGACTTTTCAGTTGATCTCACACCCGCTGTGTGTGACAGGTGCTTCCGAGGCGGCCGCTCCTGGGCCGGTTCGTGCGGAGCCTTCTGACCGGGGCAAGGGCTTGGCTGATTAGTACCTTTTGGGTTGTGGAGTTCGAGGTAGAGTCTCCGGGTATTTTTGTTCCCACTTTTGTACTAGATAGTGATGTTGTACCCGTTTTCGGGAGACTGTGGTTGTTGTACTCGAACTTGTTACTTAGTGACTCTTTTATGCAGTTTACTACTTCAGCTTAGCTCCTTTGTTGCTCTGATACTTGTATAGCTAGATATCTTTTGCAGGTTTGACGCTTCGTCTGTGCGGCAGTTTCCGCACAGACGGCGGATCTGTTGGTGAACCCGGGTCGCAGTTCGACCCCGGGGCGTGACAGATTTAGTTGCAGGTTTGACGCTTCGTCTGTGCGGCAGTTTCCGCACAGACGGCGGATCTGTTGGTGAAACCCGGGTCGCAGTTCGACCCCGGAGGGGCGCGGACAGGATTTAGGTGGTATCAGAGCAACAAAGGAGACTAAGCTGAATGGAGGTGGTAAAATGCACCTAAAAAGAGCGTCACTAGAGTAACAAGTTCGAGTACAACAACCACAGTCTCCCGAAAACGGGTACAACATCACTATCTAGTACAAAAGTGGGAAACAAAAATACCCGGAGACTCTACCTCGAACTCCACAACCCAAAAAGTACTAATCAGCCAAGCCCTTGCCCCCGGTCAGAAGAATCCGCACAACAGGCCCAGGATGCGGCCGCTCGGAAAGCACCTGTCACACACAGCGGATGTGAGATCTGAACTGAAAAGTCAAGATCTCAGTTGGTGGTACCAATGTCTGATCCACGGTAGCCCACTAAGTCCCTGAAGGTAAAAGGAACAGAGTAGATAGATGATAGGTAGTAGATACAGAAATAAAACGCTGTAAATAAGTCTATCTCTATATGCAGGAATGCAATGCAAAAAATGAAATGGCATCTGGATTCATTAATATGAACACCCGCTCATGCCATCCCCCGCAGCCACCTGGTAACTGTGGCCAGGCGAACTCACGCCTGGTAACCGGCCAGGGATGAATCTACCTGGTAACTCGGCCAGGGATATACCCTCCTGGAAACCTAGCCAGGGAAAATACACTCTCCTGTAACTCGGCCAGGGAATTACCCTCCGGTAGCGCACCGGCCGGGGAAAAAAACACCCTCCTGGTAGCTCGGCCAGGGAAATAACCTCACGGTAACGCGCAGGCGGGGGAAAAACACCCTCCTGGTCGCTCGGCCAGGGGGATCTGATGACCACTTGTATTCAGAACATACTTCTAGGAGTATAATGCGTTGTCTCCAGTCGCTGGTAACCAATATCCACGACTCACACGGCTGCTCCGCTTTCACTGAAACCCAGGGACTCATTACCTTTGCATTTGCAAGTAAAAACGGCCTTTCGTGACATTCACGGAGGAAACCAACCCCACTGCGAAGAACCCGGAAAGTCGCGCGCCCAGCGAAGGTCTCGGCGCGATCTCACAACTCCTAGCGGCACAGCGCTCACCAACGATCACGTAGCCAAGCTGACACTGAGGCACACTGCGAAAAAGGTGGGAACTGGCTATCAGGGGAAAAAGCCGCTCGGTCGAAAACTGCGCCCACAAGGCGACAAAAACCTCATCCGGCGACGAGAACGCGCGTGTGGCGCGGGGAGAAATAAACCCATCGCCACCACGCCGCGGCGCGTTGCCGGGCCGCAGCCCCGCGCGCAGTACATGGCAACAGCGCCGCTCACGGCCTCCCTCCCGAACGGCACAAAGGCCGCCCGCTGCGGGGCGCCTTGCAGGCTCCGCGCGCCTAGCGCGCGGCTGCAAAGCCCTGCCGCGGCACAAGGCCGCCGCGCGAGGTGCCATGCAGGCCTGCGCGGCACGCTAGCCCGCGCTGGCACAAGGCCACCACGCGGCGGCCTTGCAGGCCCGCCCGCCTAGCGCGACGGCCTGCAAGCCCGCGCGCGGCCACATGGCCGCATGCGCGGGCCAGGGCCGCCCCGCGCGGGGCCTTGCAGGAACGCGCGCGGCCCATGGCCGCCTGCGCGGGCCATGGCCGCCCCGAGCGCGGGGCTCCGCGCAGTGCCGCGGCACTGCGCTCGCACCGCAAGTGCCGCGCGCGGCCGCGCGGGGGCCCGCGGCCACTGCGCGCGGTCCGCGCAGTGCCGAGGCACTGCGCTCGTGACCCAGTGCCGCGCGTGGCCCGCGCTGGGGCACGCGGCACTGAGCCGCGGGTCCGCGTAGTGCCCGCGGCACTGCGCTCGCACCGTAGTGCAGCGCGCGGCCCGCGGCATGCGCGCGGTCCGCGCAGTGCCCGCGGGCACGCGCTCGAACCCCCCCCGAGTGCCCGCGCAGCGGCCCAGCGGCGGGGCCCGCGGCACTGCGCGCGGTCCGCGCAGTGCCCTTCGCGGCCCAGCTGCGAGATGCACGCCCTGGCGGGGCAGCCCGGGGCTTGCTGTGGCCTGGCGCTCCGCTGCACGGACAACAGAAGCAGAAGCGCCCGTGCGCGCGGCGCTCATGTGCGCCCGCGCAGCGGCAGCTCAGGCAAAACACGGCGTCCTGCTGCACGAACTGGACGCAGGGCGCGCGCTGGCGCGCGGCGATCAAGCGCGCACGCGCAGCGCAGCCTTCACGGCCACGCGCCGCCGCTAATGCCGCCGTCGGCTCGTGCGACCTCACACCCCGGACATCAAGTCCGTCAGCCGCAGCAAAAGAAGAAGAAAACAAATGGAGGGGAGAGGAGAGAGAAACCAAAGAAGAGAAAACTCCAAAACAAAGACCAAAACACCAACCTCGTTGATGTTCACCTCGCGCGCTTCGCTCGGTCACCTCCTCGCAGCGAAGCTCCAGGGTCCACGAACTCTCTCTTCTTACTCCTCTCTTTTTCTTCTTCTTCCCTTAGCAACAGTCCAAAAGCCCCAGCTGAGCTGCTGCTTCACTTTTGGAGAAGGGGGGATGGCGAGGTGCGAGGGAAGTGATGGCTGCTAATAAATGCAAGCACTAGCATTAATTAAGGCATGGGTAAAACAATTAAATAAGGGAGTTAATTAATCCCATCAACCCCTTAATTAGCTCCACAACCATACGCCAGCCACTCCTCACAACAACACAAAAAAGCAAACTAACATTAAGTCTAAATTAAAATAATAAAATAATCCAAAAAGCCCAACAATAACTCACTTTTTGCTTCGGGTCTTCCGCCGCCGACAGGAACCACCCGAAACACCCGCTGTAATTCGAACAAATACACGCGCTCACGCCTTTTTCCAGTCGGAAAAGCTCGTCGGTGGAGTCAGAAAGCTTAACCCAAAAATTCGGGGCACTACTTTTGTTGCTGATGCTCAGCGCCGTCAGAGGTGATCTGCGGACCGGTGGCGTCATAACGGGGGAACTCCAAGTCGGGGAGATGGATTACTCAGGTTAGTTCTGACCAAGAGGGACTGGACGGTAGGGTTGCCAAGGCAGGTTGAGCCCACGATTTGCTGATATTTTTAGGGCGGTTCAGTCCGGTAGTGTCACGCCCCGGAGGTTTTAAATAAGCGAAAAAACGTATATCTTTTTTTTTTTCTTCCTATTGAAACAACTTCACTAAACTCTATGGGACCACTATCATCCTAACCGTATATTTTTTAATCTAAGGGCTAAAAAATTGATAGCACTAAATGACTTGATAATATATCTATATATATTATATATATATCATATATATATAGCAGTGTGTGCTTTTACAAGCACGGGGATCCTCGTGCTCCCAAGTTATTTTCAATGTTGGGACTTTCGAATGAATGATCGGCTCCGTTAAACTTAGTTTAGAGTATTTAAAAAGTCTAGAAAATAGATTTTATAACTTTTTGATATCATTTGCCTAGTGATCAAAGGGGGCTCAAAATCAATAATTTTAATGATTGTGGTGAGCCGTTTGCAAGTCTACCGGTATAAAGATATTCAAATCACGTAAAAATTTGATAGAAAATTCTTTATACTATATAAAATAAGATTAATATTTTTTATCTAAAATTTTAGGATTATATCATCATATTTTGTGAGATTTTTATTTTCAATCGTTGATTTTGAGCCATTTCGATTACTAGGTAAATGATATCGAAATATCGCAAAATTTATTTTCTAGATATTTCAAATATTCTAGATCAAATCTAACGGAGTCAATCGTCCATTCAAAAATTCTAATATCGAAAATAATTTGAGAGTACGGTGACCTCCGTGCTTCTAAAAACATACAAGTTCTACTTTATATTGAGATTTGTGCTATTGTAAAATTAACTAAAGAGAGAGAAAGAGAAAGTATAATAACACAAATCTCAATGCAAATCTAATGATAAAAAACTCACAAGCATAA
>CM054944.1:1508667-1524483 GCA_029168755.2 Tillandsia fasciculata
TACAAGGGAGATTTGTATATGTGGCAGGTCTGTGCACTGTGCCACGTGGGAGCCTGTTTCCCCAAAAAAAAAAAAATTAGGGCTGCTTTCCGCTTTTAAATTGCTCCCGGGGCGTGACAGATTAAGATGGTCTCAGAGAAAAACGACATCAACCACGAGTTTTATTGTAATAAGTGTCCAAATCCACTAAATACAAATCACATGCGGTCGACCTATGGGATAATGAGTCTTAGATATGCGAGAGTGCGGGATTGACGAGAACTTATTCTCGTTTAGCTCGGGTTTGGTGCTAGTGTAGTCGTGTTGTTTTGTTGTACGTGTGTGTGCATGTCTGTCTTGTGCTAGGTCCACGAAAAGGAGGGAAGTGCGATGGGGTTAAGGCCGACTACCACCGAGTTCTAGAAGGTTGCTGGAAATCAACTGATTAAGCAACCGGCTCAGGATATGGTGGGTAAGTTGGTGTGGTTTTTGCACGTGGTGCGGGTGTTAGCGCTACTGAGAGTTGGGCTGGTTTCCTTATCCCAACCCCTTCCCGTATGCCAATGTTTTTGTCGTCGTTGTATCGGTGACTGGTGGTAGTGTAATCCGCCGGTGGTTGTTAGCGTGTCGGCTGATTTGTCGGTCGTGGGTATTGGGTAGACACCCTAGCTTGTTGTTGGAAGGTCCCCTTTAGTATCGACCGATTTCCTCGACTTGGACAAGGTGTAGGTAAGAATGGGAATACTCCCCTACGGTTGTTGCCCATAGTGTGGGTATTGCTGTGGGCACCGCAATGGTTTTGGGAAAATCTTCGTGGTAGGGTTTTGGGGTGCTCCTTTGGGTCAAAAGGAGATCACCGGGGCTAGTATATCTTCTTCATTTGGGTTCGATTTTGGTTGGAGAGGCCGTGTCTTGTTTCACACAAGTGTGCGTAGGTGGCGACTCTAGGTCGTGTGTTTAGCTTTCGACGCTGAGTGGTGTCGGTTAGCTCTTTTAAGAGGGTTGTGGTGTTATAGTCTGGTTTGGGTTCTTGTGTTCTGCACAAGAGGGTCGGTTTAGATTACCTTACAGGTGGGTTGGCGCGTGAACCCTTGAGTGCGCGCAGTAAACCTAGGCAGTTTTACAGCAGGGTTACTCTCGCTGTATTCTTTGCTTGTCCTTTTTCCGACCCGGTAGGTTTTGGATGGGTAGTCCATTGTACCCGGAGGCCGATGGGATAGTGGACTTTGAGATCGGGTCTCTTCTTTTTGGATTTGTGACTGTTTGGTCTGAGAGGTTGTAGTACGGTTCGTGCTCGATTCTTGGTGGGGCATCGGGTTAGGGTCGAGTGTTAGTGATTGACAGGAGAGTTGCACCCACCTTTGGTGTCGGGTGGAGGTGGGAGCGGATCTCTTGATTTGGCCACCAGCTTTCCACGATCAAGGCTTAGTCTGGGTGCGTTTTGGATCGTTGATCAATTGGGGCAAGCGTAGGTCAACGGGATCTGTTGACAACTTGGAGATCTGGCATTGGTCACTTTCGACTAGGATGCCCTGTATGCATCTTTTTCTTTGGGGTGGATCTTGTGATAGGTCGTAGAGCTGAACCCTAGCCTTAGTTTTGGGTGTCACCTCGGAGGGAACGGACAGTCGGGAGAGGGCATCGGGGGGGGGGGGGGGGGGGGGGGGGGTTGGATATGCTCCGAGCTAGTGGCCTCGGTTGGTGACGGATGGTTTCATTATCTTTCGGGGTAGGATTACTTGTAGTTAGTGAGCCAGGCATTTTTGTGTTGGCACCTCTTGGAGCTTCCCTTGTTGTTGGGTTATTTTGGAATGTAAGGGCTCGTCAGTTCGGGTTCGGTGGTAGGACTGGGGTACCTCGACGCATTGCGAGACTTTTGTTGCTGACTGCTCAGGGCTGTCAGAGGTGATCTGCGGACCGGTGGCGTCATAACGGGGAACTCCAAGTCGGGGAGATGGCTTACTCAGGTTAGTTCCGACCAAGAGGGACCGGACGGTAGGGTTGTAAGGCAGGTTGTGTCACGCCCCGGGGTTGGAACTGTGCCCCGAGCTCGCCAACAGATCCGCCGCCCCTACAGGAAGCCCCGTAGAGACGTAGCGTCTAACCTGCAAATAAACAACTATACTAGCAGATATCAGAGCTAAAATAGAAAACTAACTATAAACATGAAGTAGACAGTCTCTCAGAAATAAATACATAGCATCCTCACCAAAATACATAAGAGTCTCTCAAAATGCGAACATAAAGTGTACAACTCGATACCTCACTACATAGTCTCTCAAAACATGACACAATCAAAATAACATAAGGGTACCTTTATCACACACTGAAGCTGAAAGGGGAAGGGATCTATCTCGCGACTCCCTTACCTCGGTCTGTAGGAGCTGGATCAGCAACTGGTGCAGCAGGAACTGGAGCTGAAGTCCCTGGGGAAAAGACACCACGACGGGTGTGAGAACTACATCCCACAGTAGTTCTCAGTGGGTGCCGCCGACAAGCCCGACGGTCTGCCCACTAAGTCTACTAGAGGCATAAAGCAACAAGGAAGTAATGTACTGAAAAGCTGGAAAGTAAAGTCTACAGCTACTATGCCTCTATCTAGATGCTCAAAGAGTATGACAGAAGGAACAATATGCCACTACTAATGCTCAACTCAAGTCACCCAATCCAAACTGACTGCCGCATCGGGTCAAGTCAAACCTGCGCCTACCTATTGCCGTCACATCCCGGAGGATCGGACTTACGTAGGACGTCCATGACTGCCAAAACTGGCTCAGCCAGAGGGACGGTGTCCGTAACTGCCAAAACTGGCTCAGCCAGAGGGACACATGCATTGACAAGCCGCGATGGAAGTAATAGGCCCAACTCCGGAGTGGCACTCGAGGGACGCGACCCCACCGAGCAAAGTATCCGCGCATCTCTGTCGAGCTCAAATGTGGCTCCTGCCGGCTATGATCCAATCACTGTCTCACTCTCTAGTTAAAATCCACACTGTCACTAAGACACTCTACCATGATCCCAGATCCATCATCACTATCAATATCACAATGCAAACTAGTCTACAGACTGCTACCAACTCCACTCGGTCCCCAGACGCGAGTGCAAATGCATCCACAGCTACTGACCTCCCAGCCCAAGACTCGGGGGAAAACCACTATGTCCAGAATGACAAGAGTAACAACCAATGTGGGAAAACTAAAGCAATGAATAAATCCAATTCAGGTTTAAGTTTACTATGATTCGGTTGAGAATGATGTATAATAAATAACAGGGGTGCTAAGTTAAGTTTTCATGTTGCAAAAGTTACAAAGAGGTCATCAGATTTAGCAACTAGCAACTGTGGTACAACATACAGTTTTCACATGATATTGAGGTCATTTATTAGCATGCATGCAACTACAGTCATAGAATTAGAGTACAGTCCGTAGATTTTGAAAGTGAGACCCCCCACCTGAACACGCTAACTATCCGGGATTGTACAGATGAAAAGTCCAGAAACCGCCAAGTCATTGAATTCGCTAAGCTAAGAGCTCAGAAGAAGTGCTCACAAAGTCCTGGGTACAACAACAATCCACAATTACACTAAAATCCATACAAATTTCAAGTTCTAAAAATTCTGCATGAACAGTCCCTTTGTCACGAAATTTTTACCTGAAAATCAATTTTCAAAAATTCCGATAAAAATATGATGGCGATCCTCGCGAAGTGTAGATGTCGATAGGCTCTTGAATCGTCGAAATACGATGTCCAGAAGGGGAGATAAAAATCCGCGAAGTAGCAGCTGTCCAGGATCCCAAACAGTCACAAAGGGGTGTTAAAACGTACCCCAAACCCCAGGAAAAGCTTACTTTCAGGAAAAATGCCCAATACGGAAAACGTAGGTTTACCTCTTGTAAAACCGCCGTCGAAGAAATCGTCCTAAAATAGCATCGGGGTAGCCCGGTAGACCTCCCAGACTAAACTGCAACGAAGATGGGCCTCCAATAGTAAAACGTCGCTCCGCACCACGATGCAAGAAACGCTGTCGTCGCGGGCTCAAAAAAATCTGAGATTTCACCAGGAGATGCTCAAGAGGGAGAGGAAGAAATCTTATGAAGGGGTCAAGGGCTGAATCTCCCGGGAAAAGGCACAAAAATGCGGCCCAAGTGGCCTTTATATAGGCTCCCAAGAAATCAGCCCAAAAAGACAACGCCCAAAATTTTCGGGCCCACTTTCGGGCGCCCGAAACATTTCGGGCGCCTACAGTGTTGGGCCCAGGCCCAACACTGTTCACACCCGAAATCACCACGAGCTGCCACGTGTCCGCCGAACAGGAAACACTGGTGCAAGGCCGCCCAGCGACTGCCACGTGTCCCGCCGAACAGGGAACACCGGTGCGGGATCACTCAGAAACCGCCACGTGTCCGCACACCGCACACAGTAAGGCGGTGGCTCCCGCCAATGAGCGGGCGCCACGTGTCCTCCCGGCTGACCCGCCGACTGGCCGCCACACGCGCCGGTCGCGCGACGTGGGTCGCACGTGCGCACGCATCCCGAGACACCAACCACGCGCCCCGTGCACCGCACATGCTGCACCCGCCAATCAGGGAGTGACACGTGTCCCCTGCACCTGGTCCACGCCTTTCGCGGGAATTCCGTGGACCGCGCCTGCGTGCACCGACCAACCGGAGGCTGCCACGTGTCCCCCGCCTGGTCCATGCACCGCCGCGCTCACCCAGTAGACCGCGCGCCCTGGGCCCGCCAATCAGGCGGTGCCACGTGTCCCTGCGCCGGGCCTGTACACCCCGCCGCACTACTCTGTGGACCGCGCGCCGTGAACCGGCCAATGATAGGCCGCCACGTGGCATCCCGGCGGTTTACGGCCCCTCCCATGCACCAAAAATCACAGAAAACTTCCGGGGGTCCGTTTTTGGGCATCCGGACTCCAAATTAAACAAACAAATAGTCGTTTTCAAGCGTTTTTCCGTGCTGAATCCATTTCCGACCTCCGTTTGGCCTAATTCTTTTCAGAAATTTCGGCAAACCTAGTCGAAAGCCAAAACAGCAAGTGGAATCACACAGGGTCCATCCTTGGCATCCAATTGATGCACCATGGGCCAAATACACCAATACCAGGTGTTCTAACAGTGAATTCATCAGAAGAACGCTGCATGGGAACTAGGGCCACTACAGGTTGAGCCCATGGTTTGCCTGATATCTTAGGGCGGTTCAGTCCTGTAGTGTCACGCCCCGAAGGTTTTAAATAAGCAAAAAACATATATCTTTTTTTTTCTTTCCTATTGAAACAACTTAACTCTCCGATATGTGCCAGACCCGCCACATATCCAAATTCACCCCATGAACGGAATCTCCTTTGTATATGCACGGCATCACCATCACGATACAAGCTTTAACCAAACATACAGATGAAAGGCAAGGGAAAGGGTTACAATCTATCACAACTGCTAATATCATCACAAAGATTACCAAAACGGTGTCCACACGACACCCGAATTTTTAAAACATGTTCACAATCTCATTTTCGGCGGCTACAAAACTTTGAAAGGATAAATTCACGGGTTTGTAAAACGGTGCCCACACGACACTCAGTTTTGAAAACGTTTTCGCAAACATTTTTTCATTTAGAAAGCCTGCCGCATACAAGTCTAGTAAAAACATAGTAGAGGACGATCCAACATCAAGTTAAGTGTTCAGTCCAACATCCACAACAATCCACACATAAAGCAACCATAATACATACTAACCAAACAACCAAGATAACTAAAGGAAAGTAAAAACATGTCACCAGCCTCAAAGGGCTAAAGAAATCTATGTCGTAGCCTCACCGCCGTCCCGGATCCCACCCCTGAGCGGACCTGACAGTGTGGAAAGTCAGTGACAAAAAGAGTAGATGTAAACAGTATTGATGCAATAAATCTGAATAAAGAACAAAACCGATAACCAGAGCATCCACTTTCCCCTCATGAGTCACCGTATCCCCTGTTTAGTAAAAAACTGAGCACCTGCCAGAAGGTCTAAAGACCCCCAGCGAAAAGTATACCTTGCTCGCACCTTGTTACCACCAACCCCTCCACGGTACTTGTGAAGCCCCTAAAGAAAACGCGAGGGGTCCCCACTACGTCACCTTGTGGGGTACACGGGTCGACGGACCACCCTTTCGGAAAAATACACCATTGCGGTGGCCAAACCGCTGGTGTGCGTGTAAGCAACTATGAGCACAAATGCTGAATCCGGCGTAAAGTAAAGCACTGCGACATTCAATCGCCACAGTTAGAAATAAAAAGGAATTCTCATGCAATGGGGTTAGACAATAACAAACGGTACATCTACTTTACTCTCATAAGTCACAGTTTAAATAGTACTTAGAAATACCACAACAGTACCCACCTCGAAGTGTAAGGACTAGAACACATGAACCTGATCGCGCTCACGCAACGACCTCTCTCCTCTCCGGACCAAAAAAGTCCTCAAAAGAAACAGTAGGTAAGATTAACTTGCTTGTAGAAAAAGACCGGGGTTTGGAACACAAACAGGCACACTAAGACTCAACGGCGGCGGCGATAGCGGCGCGCATGCGACGGGACGACGCGAACCCTGCCCCACGCGGCACCGCACGCAGCACATCCGCGTGGGAACTAGCCCCGCGCGGCGCCACACGCGGTGCGGCCGCGCGGGCACCTGCCCCCCGCGGCGCCGCATGCGGCACAGCCGCGCGGGCCTAGACTCGCGCGGCGCCGCATGCGGCAAAGCCGCGCGGGTGTCAGCCCCCGTGCCCCCCCGGTGCGCTTGCCGGTGCGGGGTCCGCGCGGGCGCCACCCCGCGCGGCACCCCTTGCGGCACAGCCGCGCGGGCACCAGCCCCGCACGGCGCCGCTTGCGGTGCGGCCGCACGGGTGCCTGCCCCGCACGGCGCCGCACGCGGTGCGGCCCAGCCGCCCGGGTGCGTCGGCGGTCACAAGGCGGCGATGGTCACATGGCGGCGGCGGTGCTCTAGGTCATTGCGGCGGCGGTGACGGCGAGACCAAAACGGAAAAAGCGAAGATTCCAAAAGCCTAAAACACCGACGAAAATACGAAATAACGCACCGCTTAACTCGATCGATCGGAGAAGACGACTGTTCACCATACAGCTTCCGGCATCTTAATAGAAGAAGATCGGGATCCTCGCTTTCCTTTCCTTTTTCCTCTTTTCCTCCGGCTAGGGGTTTTTCTTTTCTGAATGGAAAATAATTATTATTTTTTCGTGAGTTACGATAAAAAACCCCACATCTGGATATTTAAATACTAAAAGAAAAATCCTAATCTCCTCAAAAAGCATGCCAAATACTTAGCACGGATCCTGGTGCACACTACGGGTACCGCGACTTTCTAAATCCCATTCCGTGAGATTCGTAAGTCGGATTTCAGATTCGATCGCACTGTCGTTCATCGTTTTTCGGGCTCTAACATAGAAAAATATCCGTAATTTTCGACGATCAGCACGAGAAAACTCGATTATTCAACACCCCATGACAGATACTTTATTAGCAAAGGAAGTAAAAGAGTGCAGAAAAAGTTACGACATTACATCACACACTTCTTAAAAGAAGTTTCGTTCTCAAAACTTGCCCTCACTCCCCGTTAAACAAGTCGGGGAAGCACTCTTTCATTTTCGATTCTAATTCCCAAGTCGCCTCACGCTTCTCATGGTTACTCCATTGCACCTTCACGTAGGGGATCGTCCGGTTGCGTAGCTTCTTATCTTCACGCGCCAATATTCGTACCGGTGTTTCCTCGAAGCTCAACTCCTCACGCAACTCGATAGCAGAAACATCGAGGACGTGCGATGGATCGGGAAGGTATTTTCGGAGCATCGAAACATGAAACACATTGTATACCCGTTCGAGGTTGTGCTATTTACTTTTTCTTTTTCTCTTTTTAGTTGACTTTACTAAAATACAAATCTCAGTACAAATTTAATAGTAAAAGATTCATAAATATGGATGAACTTTTACTTTTAAAAGCATATAAGTACTCTCTCTGCTCTCTCTCTCTCTCTCTTCTTTCGAGATATTATAATATATATATATATATATCTATATATATATATACATATATAACAAGTAAACCACTTTTTTAAGATCATCGTCTAAATAGAAGTCCCTATCAGTCACTTTCTCTTCTTTAATTGCTCTTCTTTGGGATATAAAGGCCAATGTATGGAAAAGCACTCTCTCTCTTCTTTTTTTTCTTTTTTTTTTCCTTACACATGCTTTTTTTTTTTTTTTTTTTTTTTTTTATCCGTTACGTTTAAGTAATAAATATTAAATGCATCCGTGCACAGCTCTCTTTTGCTCCATCCAAAACCCTAGCTTTCTTTTGTGAAAGTGTCAGGTGCATTCTAATTAACTATTAAAATATTTGAAGGACTCAAACTTTTTTTCTTTTTTTCTTTTTCTCTTTCAAAAGATAAAGCCAATAGCTATGTTCCTACGGAGTATGGACAATGTGGCACACAAAATTTCAAAAGATTACGTAAATACCTCATTCTAGAAAGTTCGAAATAATTGGAAGTTTTCGAAGATTGGACAGTTTAAATTGATTATATATTGTATAGCTGACCTCAGACATAGAACTCTTAAAACTAATGGTGTTGATTGATCCCACATTTAGTTGGACAACCAGATTGGGCATTACTCAGGATTATATATATATACTATTTATAATCCAAGCATTTTATACCAAATTTTTCATCAGTAGATCTAATTTTTAACCAATTTTATCATTTAGATCATACTATTTCACCAATTATTCACTAAATCTTAGAAGATCACTATCATTCTAACCGCATATCTCTTAATATAAGGGTTAAAAACTTAATAACACAAATGACTTGATGCTATCGATATAATACTAGTCCAGTATATATATATATATAATTATATATTATATATATATATATATATATCTTATATATATATGTCCGGCTACTAACTATTAATAGTACCAAGTTATTTGTGCTATCAAGTTTTCTAACCTAGATCAACCCTTTGATTATTTTCATCCGTTAGATTTTACTCTTTCTCCAACCACCCATTAAACCCAAGGGGCCCACTATAATCTCAACCACACATCTATTAATTTAATGGTTAAAAACTTAATAGCACCAATGACTTGGTACTATTAATAGTATTCCAACCTAGTGCGCTCTCTCTCTCTCTCCGTCTCTCTCTCTCTCTCTCTTCTCTATATATATATATATATATATAATATATATATATATATATATATATATATATATATATATCATATATAGATGTTAGACTTTCTAAATTAGGAGCTTGATAGACTCTTCCTTTATTATACGTTAAACCTAGCGCAACTACCATATAAGTCAGTCACACAACTATCGATTTTGTAATCCTTGATCACTATGTAAATAATTTTTAAAATTTATGAAATTTAGTTTTTAGACATTTTTAATACTCTAAATCAACTTTAACGGTTCCGATCATTGATTCAAAATCCCTATCATATAAAACGACTTGGGAGGATAAAAAACTTTGTTCTCCTAAAAGGATAGTTGTGATGACCCGGATCCACACAGTAGTTTTGCAGGGTGTTCAGTGGCTTCTGGAGGCCTATGATGTGTGATGGAGATGGTTGCGCGTAAATCAGACATCAGAATTGGATCCAACAAGAAATTTGGATTAAGAATACTTGTCCGGATGCCTTCGACAAATTTTAGAAGTGGAATTTGTCAAAACGGACATCGAATTTGGACTCAGAGCACGAAAACGATAAAAACGACTATTTACTTGTATTTTTCGGAGCTCGGATGCCCAAAAACGTATTTCGAGGCATGTGTTACTATTCTGGTAAGCCAGGGCAGCACCGGCTGGCGCGGGTTGTAGACGTTGGTGGAGCACGGCGGCGCGGCGGCGGGCAGAGGCACGGGCAAGTGCGGGCCGGCCGGTCCACGGGACTTGGCGTGCACTGGGACCAGCGGACGCGGCGAGTGGGACGTGGCACGCGGGGAGTGGCTGGTCAACGCACGTGAGGCAGCGCGCGATTGGCGCCGGGCGCGGCGCATGGTGGACCGCACCATGCCACGTGTCGCCCGCTTATTGGCGGGCGTAGCGACCCGGCTGGCCCGGCGCGGAACGCGCGCGCGTGCACCCCGCCGTGGACCGCGCCGCCATGCGGCGCGCATTGATTGGCGGGCGTGCATGCGCGGGGCGCGGGGCGGGACACATGGCGTGCCCAGGTTAATACGGGCGCGCACAGCGCTGGGCCGGGCCGGATTCGGGCACCCGAATCCTGCGCCCGAATCCGGATCCCCCTATTGTGTGGCGTGGGCTATAAATAGCCCATTTGGACTTCGTGTTTGGGCTCTTCTTCTAAGTTTTCTGAGCCCATCTTCGACTGGGAAGTTTTTCATCGAGTTTTCTTCGATTTTCGGCATCTCGAGAATTTTTGGAAGGCGTTTCATCAGCTTCCTACTCGACATCGCGAGCTTTGACGTGTCTTCGTTATCGATCTTCTCCGTCGACGTTTCTTCTGCGAGCTCCCCTGGACTAACGGGAGGGAATTTTTTGCCGATTTCTACGGCATCGGTTTCACGAGAGGTAGATCTTTGTTTTCAGTGTTTATCGCTCCTCTTAGTTTTGGATTTTTATTGGGGTATTTGGAGCATCTTTGAACCCCTTTCTTGCTACTGGTTTTCCTGTACAGCAGAGCTTGTTCGATTTTTATCTCCGCGCTTAGTTATCGAATTTTGGCCTGTGAGGACTCGATCGACATTTATGCTTCGCGCGAATCGCATCCGTATTTTTATTGGAATTTTTGGAGCTCATCTCGCAGGTGATATTTCAACTTCTTTCAAACTGATTTTGCCGCAGAATTGTAACCTTGGGAATTTTTGCTTACCGCGGTGTTTGGGCTGTATCTTTGTGCCCGGGAGGAATTTTCAGGTATTTTTGGGCTCCTTGGAATCGTGGGAACTTGAGGATTATCCACGTTCAGTTTGGACCTTGGATAGATGCGCACTTTCTGGTGGGTTGCTTCGTCTCTAAAATCGGTGGACGATTTTCTAATTCTATGGAATAGTAAGCATGCATGATTGTGAGATGTGTTAGGAAGCATATTAGAAAGAGAGATAATATTTTTCTTGTATTGTTATTGAGATCATATCAGTTAATGCTTCCTCTTTGTGTTAATAAATGCTAGTATTAGAACTTGGACCTAGCACCCCGCCATATGTTTGCATGTGTAAACTAGACTAGTAGAGAACCCTCACTTGGGCTAGGTTCATTTATGCTTTAGACATCCACACTTTACATTCTATTCCTGGACATAGTATTTTCTTCGCCCGGGTAGTGGGCCGAGTGGTCGGAATTTATTTTAGTATAGAATGCATGTTACACTCGTACTTGGGGGCCGAGTGGAGTCTGGTAGATGTAGCTAGTCTTGTATCTGTGGCGGGAGCCGTTTGGGTAAACGGTGGTCCCGGGTTGTCGAGTTTCTCTGATTCATTTGTCGTCACTATGTTCGTGGCAGTAGTGTACTAGTGATGGCAAGACCTTGAACCCAGAATCTTTTTGGACACATATGATTTTAGTCAACCAATATTTTTTTTCTAAATATCGAAGGGTCGCCGGAGTCTGTTCTTGTTTGATTGGGCGAAGGCGTTAGCCCTTCGGGGTTTGGGAATAAAACTTGTTTTCTAACTGATTTTCCTAAAAGAGCTAAAAACCATTAAAATTGATTTTCTCAAATCAAGATGGTTTTATAAAAAAAGAACTACTTTTAGTCCTCACCCCGAGGGGGTTCGAGTAAAAATAGTTTTCAGTAATAAATATCACATTTTTCTGTAAACTTCCTCACCCGAGAGGGTTCGAGTAATCTGGGTTCTAAGGGCTGTTCCTTCTTTGGGTCGAAAACAATGAGAGGCTATGTCTAGAGCATGTTCTTGTTTGATTTGGGTTGTAGGTACTAGTCTTTCGGCGTGTTCGAACCCTTCTTTTGTCGTCGGCTGTGGAGTATCTCCATTCCAGTGGGTTTTAACACGTTGAGTTTGACGTCATGATGTGAGAGCCGTCGGGTTGACGGTGGTCCCGGCTGTCGAGTATTTCCAGCTAGTGAGTTAGAGATGTGATTTGGGCACTGTCGATGTAAGGATCCGGATCCCCGCACTGAGTTTTCTGGTTGTTGGGCAGCTTTCGGAGGCCTGCGTGGTGTGTTGGTGGAGTTTGTGCGCATTTTTGGACACCAGTGGGGGACTTCGGGCTTATGTATGGATCGCGGGAGAATTTGGAGGACCCGTCGGGTGTTTGGAAGTGGTTTCGCGCGAGTCAGATGTCAAAATTGGACTCCGGGCGAAGTTTGGATAAAAGTGTACCTCTCCGGTCGCCTTCGAAAATTTTTAGAGTTGAAATTTGGCAAATCGGACTTCAGATTTGGAATCGGCGCGGGAATCGGATCAAGTGGGCTATCCGGGGGTATTCGGCAAATTTTTGGACAAGAATTTGGAGAAACGGACATCGTTTTTGGATTCAGCGCGCGAAATCGCTAAGAATGGACTATTTACTTGTCTGTTTTGGAGCCCGGTTGAACTGCGCGTTTTTCGAGGCATCGCAGCATGTTTTTCGAGGAAAAAAGGGCTGTGCATGCATGGCGCTGGGGGGAGCCACGTGCGGCGCGGAGCAAGCGGGGGGCCGCCACGTGGCGGGCCCCCACTCGCCCGCGCGGGCGCGGGTGACACGCGCCTGCGGGCGCGCGGTGTGTCCCGCAGGCGCGGTGTAACGCGCGCGTGTGGCGCGCGGGGACCGCGCCACACGCGGCGTGCCACGTGGCGCTAGGGGCGCGCGCCTGCGCCTGGCGCACGTGCCCCTGTGCCGTGGACCGGCCGGCAGGGGTCGGTGCACCGTGGACCCGATGCACCGGGAGCCCCCCTCCTTTCACTTCTTCTCTTCTTCTTTCTTTTTCTCCTCGCGCACCATTTCTTTTCCCTTTCGTTTCTTCTTCTTCAACCAAGTGAGAGAGGGAGTGAGGGAAGAGACTTTGTGTGGGTGCGGACGGTGTGCCGTGGACCTCGCGGAGCGCGCAAGATTTTCAGCTGGACGGATGCGCAGCGCGGACGCTCGTCTTTTGTGTTCTCCTCGTCGTGTTTCGGTGTACGAGCTCTCCCGGCCTACTCCGACCTCTGTTTCTGACGATTTTTGCGCCGTTGGATCCGCGACTGATAGAGCTACGAATTTGGTACTTTCCACATTTCCTGATTTTGCGCTTTCGAGGAGTTCTTCCTTATGTCTGAGGACTTGTTTGCTATGGGATTTTTGAGGGCAGCAGATTGATGGAATTTTATATCCGCAACCGGCATCGGATTAGGACGCTCTTATAGACTTTTTTATCTACTCGACGAAGGATCGTCACCGTATTTTTCTTGGATTTTGGAGGCTTCCCGAAGGTGTACACTTCCCTTTTATCTGTACGGAGTTTACAGTTATTTGTTTTGGATTTCTGCGCGCGATATTGTGGAATTTGTAACTTGGCCTACGGGGCTCCGTTTTGGGCGTGCAGGTACCCGTTTCGAAGCTATCAACGTGAGAAACTGTGTGGTATTTATTTCAGAATTTCTGGAGCCCTTCCTGCAAGTGAAAAATCGTCATCTTTGCGGCTGAAATTACAGAGTGTATTATTTGGTTAAATTTTGGGAATAAAGTGTAACTGTGGCCTTGTGTTGTACCCAGGAGGGATTGTGGACAGTGCTGGACCTGTTAGACTTGGAGTTATTATTTTCCTGGTTTTCTCAGCTGTGCGACCCCGGACAGTTAGCACCTCCAGGTGGGTGGCTTTGCTCTCAGGATCTGCGGACTGTTCTCTAATTCTATTGATATAGAATCATCCATGATAGTGATTGGACTGGGTAGCATGCTAGAATGTGAATATCAATATTCTTTGAAATTATCTGATGATCGTATGATATCTTTTGCTTCCTACCATTTGTTCAATATTGTTTTCTTGGAACCTGACCTAGCACCCCGTCATATGTTGTGTGTAACCAGACTAGTAGAAAACCCTCACTTGGGCTAGGGTTATTTATGTTTAGTCATCCACACTTTATGTTTCATTCCTGGACTTAGTGTTATCCTCGCCCGGATAGTGGGCCGAGCGGTCGAGACTTCTTTTAGTGTGGGATGCATTTGCAACTCGTGCTTGGGGACAGAGTGGAGTCTGGTAGGTGTAGTGGATTGCTGGTCTGTACCGGAAACCATTTGGGGTAAACGGTGGTTCCAGGAGGTTTGTTTTCTCCTGTTTGGGGTTGCCGCCACTGTGTTAGTGGCAGTAGTTCACTTGTGTTAGCCGGACCTAGAACCCAGAACTTTTTTCGACACACACATGATTTTAGTTTATCAATGTTTTCTTCAAGCATCGAAGGGCCGCTGGAGTCTGTTCTTGTTTGATTGGACAAAGGCATCAGCCCTTCGGGGTTTGGGTTAAAACACTTGTTTTCTAACTGTTTTTCTAAAAAGAACTAAAGTCATTAAATATGGATTTCTTCCAGATCAAAATGGTTTTCGATAACAAATGTCACCTTTTCCTGTAAATCTCGTCACTCGAAAGGATTCGAGTGGTCTGGGTTCTAGGGGCCGTTCCTTGTCGGGACTTTTGGGTCCTGTGGTGTCTTCTGCGTTGTGTGTACTGAGGGTGTTGTGTTCCCGAACCATAAGGGGTCGGGAACTGCGATAGGCGGAGCTAGAGTCTGTTCTTGTTTGATAGGGTTCTTAGCACCGACCTATCGGTTTTCCAACCCTTATGGTGGCGGCCCTTCCTGAGTTATCGGTGTGGTTGGTGTTCCGTTGTGGGAGCGTTGGGGATGACGGTGGTCTCGGGTCGTTGAGTGTTGTCCGACCAGTTTTGTAGCCCGAGTTGTGGGTCGTCCTGGCTGTGGAGTATCTCCAGCCAGCGTGTTTTGTGCTGCGAGCTTTTCGAGAGGCTAGTGTCTCGTGTTTCGTGTGAGCTGATCAGCTGAGTCGTGGAGAGTGCTCCGACTGTTGTGCGAGATGTTAGTGGCGCTTGGTCCTTCCGTTCAGTGCGTGAGCGTGGATTTTTGACTTTAGCCTGCAGTGCCAGTTGAGCTCGACAGAGTGCGCGGATACCTGTGTCCTCGTTGGGGTCGCTCCCCTCGAGTGCACCGTCCGGAGTGGGTCTGCACTTGGTATCGCGACTTGTCGACACTGTCACTCTGGCTGGCCAGTTTGGCAGTCACGGACGCCCTACGTAAGTCCTCTCCTCCGTGGACGTCAGGCAGTGGGTCCTACGTAAGTCCTCTCCTCCGTGGACGTCAGGCAGTAGGTTGGCGCAGGTTTGACTGGACCCGATGTGGCAGTCAGTTTAGATTGGTGTGATCAGAGAATGAGTTGTAGTTGCACCATGTTATCATCTGTTCCACTTTTTGAGCATCTAGATAGAGGCATAGTAGCTGTAGAGTTACTTTTCCAGCCCTTTCATTTCAGTTTATGTTATTGTTACTTATGCCTCTAGTAGACTTAGTGGGCAGACCGTCGGGCTTGTTGGCGGCACCCACTGAGAACTACTTGGGACGTAGTTCTCACACCCGTCGTGTGTGTTCTTTCACCACAGGGACTTCTACTCCTGTTCCTGCTGCTCCAGTTGATGCTTATCAGTCAGATCGAGGTAAGGGAGTCGCGAGATAGATCCCTACCAGTCGTCGTCCAGAGAGTAGATGTAACCCCTTCACTTCGAGTGTTCATGTTGAGAGACTTTGTAGTGAGGTATAGAGTTGTACCTTTATTTTAACTGCTTGAGAGAATTTTGTACTTTTGGTGAGGTTGGTT
>CM054944.1:1524583-1590929 GCA_029168755.2 Tillandsia fasciculata
AAAAAAAAGAAGAAGATAGATATATACTATTTAGGATTGAAGTTTGAAAAAAAAAAAAGAAGATAGAAATTTAATCTCCAAAATCAGTTCTTAGTTATCCATCTCCAAAACTAGTTAGTATATGTTCAATTTTTTTTTAGTAATGTTATCAAATATTTTTAGTAATTGCTTGAATTAATAATATAATTATAGAGTTTGAAAATGAACTTGAAGCTTTTTCATTGCAAATTATAAACAAGGATAAGAGAATTTTAACTGCACGCGCGCCTATTTATAAAATGTAAATTTTATTTTTTTTTGCTCATTCAAATTAAGTCTACTATTTTTCTACTAATTTTATTAATTTTTTTGATACTAAAATTCAAAATTCACACATAAGACTAAAAAGAGCTTGACGAATAATATCTAAAATTTTAAATTTAAAACTTAATTAATTTATATTTCTAACCGAATTAATAATTTTTTAAAAAAATAAAATAAATAATTTACTATCTTTCTTTCAAAAAAAATCAAAAAAAAATTGCCAACACCAGAATGACACTACAATAAAATTAGTTTATAGGGATACATGTTTGTGACACTTTTGTATAAGTGTCCTATCTATATTCCATCTATATCCAAAATTAGGTTATAGGGACACATTTTTGGGACACATTATAAAAATGTATCGCTATACATCCTAGCGACGGCACATATAGCAATACTAATAATAAGTGCCGGTATTTTTACCAGTAATATTTTTTTTTGATTTTAGAAATACTTAAAAATATCGCTATAGTATAATTTTGTTGTAGTGTGAGTAGAATGAGTGAGAGACATGTGAGATATACAACTATTAGTAGGTGGTCAAACAGTGTAGTAGGTATATCAAACATTCAAACTTACTCCTAGTAGTAGATACCTTTCTGGGTTCAAAGACTGAAAGAGTGTATAATATACTCAGATAATTTATGAATGCAAATCAATGTGTATATATATATGTAAATATTTTTGACAATAGAGAACATAGAAGCATGGGACAATGGACATTGCATGTACATAACAAAAGTGACTAGAGATGGGGATTGAGAACTGTTGAGGGAATTCAATTCTCTCTGTGGAGCATATGACAACCTCTCACAGAGAGGCATAATTTTAACTGCAACACTTATGCACAGTACTTGTCTTCCCTTCCTGTCTATACATCCCCCCCCCCCCCCCCCCCCCCCCCCCCCCCCCCCCCCCCCCCCCCCCCCCCCCCCCCCCCCCCCCCCCCCCCCCCCCCCCCCCCCTCTCTCTCTCTCTCTCTCTCCTCTCTCTCTCTCTCTCTATATATATCTATATAATATATATATATATATATATATATATATATATATATATATATATATAGTTTATATATTTTTAAAAATACAAATTTATTCATATTTAAAAATTTTTTACTATTGAATTTATATTGATATTTGTATTTTTTACTTTATCTTTTACTTTTTTAATTGACTTTATAAAAATTTAAATTTTAATATAAATTCAATAATAAAAATATTTAACTTTTGAAAACATATAATCTCTACTCTCTCAATATATATATATATATATATATATATATATATATATATATATATATATAATTTTAAAAAATATATATAATTTTAAAATATTATATATAAATTAATAGATTTTAATTTTATATTTTAATTATTTAATATATGAGATGTACAGATACAAAAGGTACATGCAATAATTTTGCATCCTCTTTTTCTATCTCTCTCTTTCTCTCTCTCTCTGGTGTAAATAAATGCATGCATTATGTGCACATATATCAAGGCATGGACTCATTCCTCTTAATGGGTGACATAGCCATTGACATGACATGGTTATGTAACATATTAAATGATGTCCTTGGAAAATAGGAACAATGTGGCTAGTTGTTAGTTATGAGGGGAGTAAATACTTTGGAAACAGATTGAAGGTTTTTTTATCTCAATAAAGTTATAATAATAATAATAATAAATATATTTAAAAGGGATTAATAGCTTTCTTAAGGGGGGAAAAAAAAAAGAAGGCTAGAAGTAATTTCAATAATATTAATTTTAATTCTAGTTAAAAAAATATAGAGTATTTGATTGAATTTAGATAAAAAGTGATTATTTTGAAATAATTTTGTAAAATTATTTGGTAAATTTTTTTTACTATATTTTACAAATAATATTTTTTTATAAAATTTTATTTTAAAATAATTTAAATTTTAAATTTAAGTTTAAATTTAAAATGTAAAATTTTGACTTAACACTACAATAAAATTAGATTATAGGGACATATGTTTTTGATACTTTTGTATAAGTGTCCTATCTATATTCCATCTATATTCAAAATTAGGTTATAGGAACACATTTTTGAGACACATTACAAAAATGTGTCGCTATACACCTTAGCGACGGCACATATAGCAACACTTATAATAAGTGTCGGTATTTTTGTCAGCGACACTTTTTTTAAATTTTAGAAACACTTAAAAGTGGCGCTATAGCCTAATTTTGTTGTAGTGTAAAAATCTGAACTAGAATGTAAAATTTAATATTTAAATTTAAAATCTAAATTTTAAAATTTTAAATTTTAAATTTAATATTTAGATTTTTAAATTTTAAATTTAAATTTTGAAATTCATTTATGGGGCAGTTTTGTTCTTTACTTAAGAGTCTGATTGGCTCCTACTAGAAGACAGTAGAAACATCACAAAAAATATGTATGGTTTTCATTGTGGAGTAATAAAGTATAAGATGAAATTTTTTGTAATTTTTTTTTTCAAGGGATCAATTTAAGATATATGGTAAAGTGAAGCGTAGTTTCTTAGATTTCGCCTATAAAAATAAGGTTGGACCTTCTAATCACTACAATAAAATTAAATTATATGGACATATTTTTATGACACTTTTATATAAATGTCCTATTTATATTCCACCTATATCCAAAATTAAGTTATAAGGACACATTTTTGGAACACATTACAAAAATGTGTCGCTATACACCCTAGCGACGGCATATATAGCAACACTAATAATAATTGTCGATATTTTTACTAACGACACTTTTTTTAGATTTTAGAAACACTTAAAAGTGTCGCTATACCATAATTTTATTGTAGTGAATCCTTTTCATATAATTAAAGTTTTCAATTTTCTTTACTGAACCATTTTCTCCTTTTAAGTAGTTCTTATATTAAAATTATATTTATTATTAGTTAAAATATATAAGTCTAAATTTCTGTCTTGTAACACTAAGTATAAGAGACTAATAAGTTGAGTGGGGATCATTGATGAACTATATTATCGACGGGGGAAACCACTGAGAGAAGGGGCATCCTTCACACCCTACTCCCAGTGATGGAGGAGCGTTCTTTCAATCAGGAATATCTTCAAGTGCGGAACAACGTATGCGGTTGGAGACGAACGAAAAGTTAGATTCTGGTTTGATATCTGGTGTGATCAAGCTCCCTTTCATACGCTATACCCTCGTATCTTCAACAATGTTGAGAGCCAAAACTGTTTAATGAAGGACTGCTGGGAAAGGAATGGGTGGAAGTAGAGTCTTATTTTGGCGAATTTTACACCCAACCCCCACCCAGACAGAGACATGATTCTGAGGCTAAAAGAATCGTTGTCTACGATTTTTTTGTCCACTACGAGAGACGAAGTCAGATTGAGATGAGCTCGATGATCTGAAGAGTTTTTTGTCAAATCGCTCTATAAATTCATACAAAACGGCGGAGTAATGGACAGGAGTTTTGTGTTGTTATGGAAGATTAGGTCTTCTCTGAAAGTAAAGATCTTCGTATGGTTAATTCTAAAAAAAAAAATTCTTACGTCGGATAATCTGCTAGAGAGGGGATGGAACGGAGTGGAATATTGCGTGTTCTGTTATGACGTGTCTGAGACTGTCGACCACATATTCATGGGGTGCCAAAACACTAAAGCGATGCTGCAAGGACTACTACCTAACAGGACTTTTCTATGTAGTTGCTCTTCGTCCAACAGGCTATGGGATGCTAATAGATTAAAAGGTGGAGCAATAGAAAGAAAGGAACCGGCAACTATTGTCTCTACATGGTGGATTATTTGGCTTGAGCGAAACAGAAGAATCTTCGAGAACTTAAAAAGAACACCGAGAGGCTTGGCGTTTGAGATTTGATCGCTGAGAAGCTCGTGGGAGCAATTTTGCGTGTAGTTTTTTTTTTTTTTTTTTTTTTTTTCGATTTGAGGTCCAGTTGCCTCAGAATGTGGCCCAATTCATTTACCTAATGAATGAAGTGGTAGCATACTATCTTAATCTCAAAAAAAAAAAAAAAAAAAAAAAAAAAGTTGAGTTGGGTGAATTCAATAAATTAAATAAGACTGCGATACACAATAGATCTAATGGTAAGATACTAAACAATATACCTAACGCTCAAATAAATTCAATTAGGTCGAGGCCCATAGGTATAGTGGCTTAGCTCTTAAGTGCAATGAATGCGTTTTTTTTATCAACACATATTTTTAAAATAGTTGATTAACGCTTACGATTCAGTACAAGTTGACTCGATGATTTAGAAAGCAAGTTGTGAGCGACTTAAAATTTTCTACTGATTTCTTTTTAATAATCACCCAAACTCCAAGAAAAATTTATGTCTGAGATTTTACTACAACCTACTAGAAGCTTCTATGCGAATCTTGAAACGATGGATGCGGATACCGAAGAGTCAAGAACTTCTTAGGGTTTCTAGAAGATGCATTAAGTAGGTGTCTCTTGAAAGCTTATAGTCTCATCTTTTGACATGTATCTTAATTTGCACCACTTTGCGTCATTTTATTAGCTAGTTGGACAGCCAGTGGCATATATAAAGATATTGTCGGATCGTTGGCGCTAACCATTAATCCCAAAAGATCGAGCTGTTAGAAATACGCAACCAATTCACTTAAAGCGTACAGACACAGCGCCCACGGGTCTCGACCGGACTCAACCCACCTGGATGTTAGGTCTATTGTTGGGTCTCTTGCCGTTAGGTCTATTGTGGACCGCAGCCCCACTCAACTTATTGGGCTCATCCAACTCAACTTATTAGTCTCCTGGGCCTATTGTCACGGGGCAGAAAGTTGGGCCTATTTTAACCCATACATAAATAGCCAACAAATGTGACCTCCACCCTCATTTCTCAGGAATCTCAGCTGTAATCTTTCTACTCAAGAAATACAATCTGCAATTTTTCTCAAACTCTCTTTTGCACTTAGTCTTAGAGCGAGTAGGTTCGAGAGTTAGCAAGTAGAAAGGCAAACTTGCTCACTTCGTGAAAGAAGACGAGTGCCACACAGACTTGACAAGTGATTTTTCTTAAGTCCATCACAATGTGCTACTTGGATGAATAGCACCTAACCTGTTTCCATAATAATTTTACATGAAGACCCTTTAATTTTAGTGTTTTGCCCATTTGCTAGTTTGTTCATTGATGGTAGTGTAATAGTATAGGTTCTTGCAGGAGTCTTTGGGTTAATTAGAGAACTACAAATCACTTTAAAAAATTAAATAAAGAAAGAAAAGGTAAATCCAATGGCAATTTTGAATACTAGCCATAACCAACAAGAAAGTGTGCTTTGAATAAGCATTTATAAATATTAGGAAATTATGTTGCTACACTATTAATAACACTAAGTTATTAATGATATTATATTTTTAGTCTTTGAATTAATAAATATACAGTTAGGATTATAGTGATCGATGGAATAATATAATTTAAGAGATAAAAATGATCAAAAAATTATATAGAGCTAACGACAAAAAATTTAATAGTATCAAATTAATGTTTGTTACTATTGATAGTATAGTAGCCGGACTCAAGTTTTAGGCATATATATATATATATATATATATATATATATATATATATATATATATATATATATATAATTAGGCTAGAATACTATCGATAGCACCAAGCCATTGGTGCTATCAACTTTTTAGCCGTTGGATGAAAAAATATGCGGTTGGGTTTATAGTGGGCTCCTAGAGTTTACTAGGTGGTTGGTTGAATAGTAAAAATCTTAGGGGACCACTATAATTCCAACCGCATATCTTTTCATCCAACGGCTGAAAACTTGATAGCATCAATTGTTTGGTGCTATCGATAGTATTCTAGCCGGACTATATATATATATATATATATATATATATATATATATATATATATATATATATTAGCTGGTTAAAAGATGCTGGGGCTAATGAAGGTGAATATATACTTACTCCAACTATGGTTATGTTAGGTATTTTTCATATATGAAAAGTAGTTGGGAAATTAATAGAAAACTCTCGTTTACCTCATCAAAAAGGATATTAGAGAGAGAGAGAGAGAGAGAGAGAGAGAGAGAGAGAGAGAGAGAGAGAGAGAGAGAGAGAGAGAGAGAGAGAGAGAGAGAGACAAATGTTGGGCCTAATAAATGGATATTGTGGGTGGGCTCTTCAACTCTTCTTTCAGGGTTTGGGCTTACATTTAATGGATCCAGTGATCCAAATTTAAAACATTATGTTTCTTGAGTGTCCTTTTCTATAAATTCTATGGTAAATGCCTGTATAAAAAGATCAAACTTATTGAAGCAACTTATATAGCTGCTTTTGGTTGTAAATGCCTGAATTACTCCACATTGATATTTAGGCTCAAGTGGGCCAAAATCTTTGAAATTAATATGGGATTAAGCTGTAGTTTTGAACCTAATAAAAGTCCTTTGACAAGTGCAGAAGCCTAATTGCATGTTTGGCCCATCATAGATCTAGTCAATAATTTAAAATTTTCAATTACAGTGCTTACAAATTTCGACCAAATTTAATTTACCTAAATAATAGCCCTATTGTTGGATCTCTTATTGATAGATTTATTATGGACCGCAATCCCACTCAACTTATTAGGTCCACACAACTCAACTAATTATTAGTATTATGAGACTATTATCACGGAATAGAAAATTAAACATAATTTAACTAATAATACAGAGCCAACATACGTAACTATTGTTCTATGAGCAATGCTACATGTACACCCCAAAGAGGTGTACATCTTACACCACTATCATCTAGAATGGTATGTATTCTAAATAAATGATTAGTAATTTCCACGTTGCATGTACATATTGTAATTGACCTTATTATGGGCTGAAATTTTGTAATATATTTTCTCATTAAGTTTATATATACAATAAAAAAAAAAAAATGCTACATGTTGCACCGCCACCATCTAAGGGTGGGGGTACACTACAATAAAATTATACTATAGCGACACTTTTAAGTGTTTCTAAAATCTAAAAAAAGTGTCGCTGACAAAAATACCGACACTTATTGTTAGTGTTGCTATATGTGCCGTCGCTAGGATGTATAGCGACACATTTTTATAATGTGTCCTAAAAATGTGTCCCTATAACTTAATTTTGAATATAGATGGAATATAGATAGGACACTTATACAAAAGTGTCACAAACATGTGTCCCTATAACCTAATTTTATTGTAGTGGTATGATGAGGGGTCATTTCAAGTAACCCCTAAAAGACACCCCCACCCTTAGATAGGTGGGGGTGTAAGATGTACACCCCTTTGAAGTGTACATGTAGTATTTTATATATGAGTAGTGCTACCGGTACACCCCGCTTCGGGGTGTACATCATACACCCCGAAGCGGGAGGGTTGGGATTTATCGGAATTAAGCAGGCCGATTATTCTCACTCCCTCTTCCCTCAAAACCCACTCTCTCTCTCTCTCTCTCTCTCTCTCTCTCTCTCTCTCTAAAACGCCTCTCTCACACCCGCTCTCTCTCTCTCTCACACCCACTTCCTCTCTTTTAAAAATATATAATATTAATATTAAATATATAAATATTATATATTATATAAATATATTCAAAATTTTTTATAAAATAAAGTAAACCAATAGAAACTGGAAAAAAATTAAATATTTTTAAAATTTAAATATTATAAATTGAAATATCTTTTATAATTATTAAATTATAAAAATGTATATTTAATTTACGGATCATGTCTTCCTCTCATGGGACATTCTTGGCACTAGTATAATTTAAATTTTAACTTTGTGAAAAAATTTTAATTTAATTTTGTGCAAATTTTATTTTTAAATTTAAATTTAATTTTTTAATTAAAATTCTAATTTTTTTAAATTTATATTCATAATTTTTTTTAAAAAATAAATAAATAAAGAATACTTGTATATTTAAATTTAAAAATAAATTTAAGATTACATTAAAATTTAAAAATATTTTAAAATTTAAATATTATAAATTGAAATATCTTTTATAATTATTAAATTACAAAAATGTATATTTAATTTACGGATCATGTCTTCCTCTCATGGGACATTCTTGGCACTAGTATAATTTAAATTTTAACTTTGTGGAAAAATTTTAATTTAATTTTGTGCAAATTTTATTTTTAAATTTAAATTTAATTTTTAATTAAAATTCTAATTTTTTTAAATTTATATTCATAATTTTTTTAAAAAAAATAAATAAATAAAGAATACTTGTATATTTAAATTTAAAAATAAATTTAAGATTACATTATGTACCGGTACCTTACATTATGTACCGGTACATTACATTATGTACCGGTACATTACGTTATGTACCGGTACATTACATTATGTACCGGTACATTATATTATGTACCAGTACCGGTACATATTGTACCGGTACTGTTGAATGGGAAAATAGTGAAAGAGTATGATCTGTAAAATTGGAGTGAAAATATCACCTCCTTAAATTCCATTTTAATCCAAGCCGTCCGTTTACAGGGTGTACGATCTACACCCTTTAAGGGGTGTACCGATAGACTTTTCCTTTATATATATATATATATATATATATATATATATATATATATATATATATATATATATATATATATATATATAAACTTAATGAAAAAATATATCACAAAATTTCAGTCCATAAAAAGGTCAATTACAATATCTACATGAAATGTGAAAATTACTAATCATTTATTTAGAATACAAGCCATTCTAGCTAGTTTATGTTTGAATTTGAATTTACCCGCAAATCCTTGAATATTTTATGGTGATTGGAGGGTTCCTTTATTTAATAATAATGCGAACGCTTGTTACAATTGCGAGTTTCTTTACACTTAACTTTAGTTGATGATAATTTGAACGCTTACTTTATTTGCTAGATTTTTAAAAATACTTGCTCATCAGATCTATATCTAATTAATAATTATTCTTAGTTACTCTCATGGATTATTAATTATTAATATTAAAAATAAGTATCACAATAATTAATATTAGATATTGCAATCTTGTATCCCATCATTAAATAGTGTGACTTGTCCTTGTTTTCATCCTTAACTTAAAATTTCCATAAATATATTGAAGACCCATGCATATATAAGTGGCTATATATATATATATATTGAAGACGCGAGAATAGGAGGGATATTCTTTTATTTTTTCAAACGCATCAGGAATCAATCGTTATTGTTTATTTCAGTACAACTAAAATAAGTAAGAATTACTATTTTCACTCTTCACAACCATCCTCTTACTTTTTCTTTAAATATCCTCCCACGTCTACCGGGCCACCATCTCTCACCTTATTATTATATAATAAAGTTTGAGGGTAAAAAAGTAATTTATTTCAATTAAAACTCTTTATTCCTCTTATTCCTCATTCTCATACCAAATACAAAATTTTTTATTCCTGAAATTATTTCAAACGTTTTTTTACACTAGTTCCGTATTTTATACTTATTTCTGAAATAGCCAGTTCTGTCTTATTCCGTTACCAAATGGGAGTACTAGACAAAGATATGATAACCAATCCATCAAGTATTTCATGAATCATATTGTTAAAAGTAGTATTAAGATTGAAAAAAATGTTGTTGACTTTAAACTCTTGTATAATTGAAATCCTCTTTTAGTCAAATTATTATTCTTCCCATCTAGTTATTTGAGTATGAATAAAATTTACAAGTAAAATTTTTGAATGGTCAATATTCTAATCCATACCCGCTCACTCGCGACAGGCGAGTTTGCGAGTTATCCGCAAGTTACTCTTTTTTTTTTTTTTTCCTTTTTTTTCTCCTTTTTATGCATTTCAAATACGAATAGTATATATTATAATTTTTAAATGACGATAATATAATTTACTGTTTAAAATATTATAATAATTTATTTAAAATATTACAATATGCGGTAGATAATATAGAATCTTAAAACAACGCGAAAAAAAAATTAAGATTAGAAAATTTACCAAAAACCAATTACTTGATATGTTTACAAAAATAGTAACCGAAATATATATACACCGTCAAATAATTCAATTAATTTAGAATTTTTTACAACGTTAAACTAGCAAAAGATTCATATCTACTATTAAAATTATAAATTTTGTATTCTTTTGATCATTAGGTCAATAATGTCGAAAATATTTGAAATTTAATTACTAGATAGTTTAAATAGTTTAAATCATATTCAACGGTATTGATTGTCAATTTTGAAGCTCTAACATTGAAAATAGGTGGCAATGGAGCCAGTTTGCTATCGATAGCATTCCAGCTCAACTATATATATATATATATATATATATATATATATATATATATATATATATATATAGTAGAGCTTGTATACTTTTATATATATATATATATATATATATATTATATATATATATATAATATAGATATATATATATATAGAGAGAGAGGAGATGAGAGAGAGAGAGAGAGAGAGAGAGATGAGGGGGGCGGAATGTTATCAGTAGAAAGCTGGTCTATTTGCCACCTATTTGCTTTTTATGTTGGAGCTTCCAAATCGACGATTGACACCGTTGAATATGATTTAGACCATTTAAACTATTTAGAAATTAAATTTCATAGTTTTTTAATATTCTTTTTTAGTCCATAAGGTGGACAAAAAATTAAATGGATGAAATTAAATATCCTTCAAAAAGTGATAATAGGAGTCTTGTAATTAAAATCAAGAGTATAAATCTTGTTTTAAATAGCTTAAAAAATGTTCTAATAAAAATTTAATTAATTTTGATATATTTACACCGTTAAATGATCAAAAGGCTTATATCTACCATTAAAATTATAAATTTTATAACATTTTGATCATAAGGTCAATGATGTCGAAAAGATTTGAAATTTAATTTATAAATACTTCTAATGGTCTAGATCATGTTCGACGGTGCCAATCGTCGATTTGAAAGTGTTACGCCCCGATTTTCAGAAACTGTCTTTTTTTTTTTTTTTTTTTTTTTTTTTTTTTTTTTTTTTTTTTTTAAATCAGAGTTTGAAACGTGACTCTAGTACGTGAACAGATCCGCCACGCGTAAAGAAAATTCCCAGTCCAAATGGACAGAGTCTCCCCAGTACGTGCTCGGCTAGGCAAGTACAAAGATACCTTCCATGCAATTAGAGTTTACAACTAACAGTTAAACTACTAAACGAATAGTCAATAATTAAATAACCAAATGCATAATTCACAATTGAATCCAAGTACGCTATCAATCAGATAATATCTACGAAACTATACAGATAAGTCACGATCATAAATCCAAAAGAACTGAAAATAAATCTAAATAACAGATATCTCGGGACAGATCTAGCGCAGAATCTCTCATCAGCGTCCTGACTGCTCACCACCCGACTGACTTGAAAATAGGTCACACAAAGGGTGTGAGAGACAACTGAATGTATCCCAATGACAAGCAATGCCGCAAGATCAAGTCATACCTACTGGCATACTATAATCGAAAGGCAATAAGCACGTAGTAGGCAATAGCAAACGGTATGAAAAGCTGGTATGAAAGCAGATAAGTGAACCAATATAAATGCTGAAATAATAAACTATCATGAAAGCAATAACTGATAGCTGTAAACATGCATCAATATTATAGTAAGCAAAGATACCCAATCATGTGCCGTTGTTGGTCACGAGGACCTCAGGCTAGTGTCGAACCAAATCTGACATGTACCCCACACATGCTGACTAATAACAAAAAGGGGGCTCAATATCGCCTGGTCTCACAGATGCAGCCATGTAAAACGGGCTCACGGGTCTCATAGACCACTCTACCGGTAAATAGCACCATTGTGGGGGATCAGCCCACTGGTATACATGAAATGTACAGCTGGTGCATGACGATCACAATGCGGATGCTCAAGCTCGCAGTCAGAAGACCGAAATACGGCGAATAGCCGAAGACTCCCAAACGGGATCAAGCATCGCAAGTATAATGACATAACAACAAGCTAGATATCCACCTAATCTATCATGTAAGGTAACCAAGTATAATGACAAGAATAATTAGCAGTAAGTGATATATGGCAAGTACAGTCTAAGAGTGTCTAATAACACTGATCATGGCATAAATATATATAAGCAGAGAAGAATCCATACTATGCTAAGAGTGTCAACTACACTGGATAAGGCACGATATAACAAATAGCGAAAATGTAACAACAAGTAGGGCTAGCAAGGCAACCAAAGGGTCCAATCAACCACGGTACCCAAAAGGTTACAATATGCTAATGTCCGGATCAGAGTACCCACCTCAACTCAAGCAATCCTGGAATTCGCTGCTCAACAGGCGAGGAGGCTCCTGGGTGCTCGAGCCTGAATCATAACTAACTATAAATAAACAACTCTTTCATACCCACCCCACAGACTCATGCATGGTGTACAAGAAACTGAATTGGAAACTTCACTGAAGTCTCGAATTTGCCGAAATTTTCGGTAATCCGCCAATGTAATTACTTACACTAAAAGACAATTTATGCGAAAACGATTCGATAAATATTGTCCACTAAACACCATAGCAATTTAATGCACGTAACATAATTATGGGCCATGGGAGGGATTTCGGGTATACCGTACTCGACTGTCGGAGAATCGGTGGCCGTAGGAGTATCCGGGTCGCAAAACAAAGTAGCGGTGTTCCAAACATGAGAAGCGGACGGTGACCACTTCGTTTGGACAATCTGCCGTCAGATCGGGCTCGTGCAGGTTTCGGACGATCGGGGAGGCGGCACGACGCTTATCAAAGCGACAGAAGGCGGATCGGTCGGTGAGCGATCCTGCTGCACTGACCGCGACGAAATCGGGAAAGCTTCGGACCCACCAAAATCTGTAACTGTATCCAAAAATAATTTAAATAAAAAAACTACATCGGAAGGCACCAAAAGGGTGGAGGCAATGCATGGCAGGGCGAAGCGCTGTGCGCAAGGTGCGCAATATGGCGGCAGGTGCGCAGGCGACGCGCACGAAGACGTACGCGGCAACAGACACGCGGCATGCGCGCGGGTGCGTGCGACTACAAGGCGTGGCAGCGATATGTGCGCGGCTGCAAGGATGACGCGCTACAGCAAGGGCGGCGCAACAGCAAGAGCGGCGGGCTGCAGCAGGGACCACGCGCTGCAGCAGGCTGGGCGCTGGGCGACACACGCTGAAAGGGCGTGCGATGCAAAAGTGTGGTGGCAGCAAGGCGGCGCGCTGGGCGCGCGGCAGGAGCGGCGTGCTGGGGCGCGCGGCAGGAACGGCGCGCTGGGGCTGGTGTTGCAATGCGCGGCGCTGAGCGCGTGCGGCAGGGGCGGCAAGCACTGGGCGCGCACGGCAGCAGCCTGCGGGCGGCAGTCTATGCAAGGCCTGCGCAGCAGCAGGCGTGTGCGGCAGCGGCGACGCTGGCTTATAAGGTGCGGTAGCGGTGGCATGCTTGCAGAGAGCGGTGGCGGCGCGAGCATCCGACGAGCGACGAGCAGCTTGGCTAGGGCATCCAGATCCAAAGAAAAAAAACAAGAAAAGGAAAGAAAATTGAGAAGATAAAGGAAGGGAGAGGAAACCCGACCTATTTCTTCTCCGGCGACGGCGACTCCGCTCTTTCCGAGGTGTACGGACGCGAGGGGGGTTTTTCTTAGTGGCTGTAGAGAGAAGGAAGAAGATGGATTTGGGCTAATTGTGATTAGGAGCCCTAATCCATATTTCCTTTTAAAACAATTGGCCAAATGACCAATATGTCGCCAAGACTCAAGATTTGGAATTTAACCCCAAAATTCATATTCTAAACTCAAATTATTTTTTCCAAAAAATGTGTCGTAGCTTCAACATCTCAAAAAGACGGTTTCACAGATTTTCATGTGAAACAATGACAAAATATCCGAAATCATCATAACTGATTTTTTCGTCCGACATTTTCGCAAAAACTGCAACTTCGGAAGATCCGGATATCGAATTTCGAATCCGATCGCACCACCGTCTTCAGTTCGACGACACCTTCGCAGTGACGACTTTATTTTGTCGAGATGGGACTCAGATCAATTATCAGTTTGGCAAAACTAGAAAATTCATATTAGAATCCATACAATCAATTAAATTAAAATTTTCAGATTTTAAATTGTCGAGTATTACATCACTCACTCCTTATAAGAAGTTTCGTCCCCAAAACTTAAATACACTCAAGAACAAAATAAATGAGGAAAACGCTCATGCATGTTTGATTCACGCTCCCAAATGGCTTCGCATTTCTCGTGGTTCTCCCATTCGTGGTTCTCCCATTGTACTTTCACATAAGGGATCGTCTTGCTCCACAGCTTCTTCTCATCACGTGTCAGGATTCGCAGGGGAGCTTCATCGTAGCTCAGATCCTCTTGAAATCGTATCGTCGTATGGCTAATCACATGGGAAGCATCTGGAATATACTTTCAAAGCATAGAGATGTGGAAAACATTATGCACTTGGGCAAGACTAGAAGAAGGAGCTAGCCGATAGGCCACTAGACCGATGCACTCCAGTATCTCGAAGGGTCCCACAAACTGCAGACTAAGCTTGTTCCGCAGTTCGAACCGTTTGATTCCTCTAGCTGGTGACACCTTTAGCAGAACATGGTCACCAACCTAGAACTCAAGGTCGCGATGGCGCTGGTCCACATAGCTCTTCTGCCTGCTCTGTGCGGTGAGTAACCACTGCCTCGTAATACGAACCTTGGCTTCAGCGTCTTCAACCAAGTCCGGCCTGATGATCCGGCGTTCACCGACGTCGTCCCAGTAGATCGGGGACCGACATCGACACCCATATGATGCCTCATAGTGCGCCATCCCGATACTCGCCTGATAACTATTGTTATAGGCAAACTCCACCAAAGGCAAATATATGTACCAACCGTCTCCGAAATCTAGAACACATGTGCGTAACATATCCTCAAGCGTCTGAATAACGCGCTCGGACTGCCCATCACTCTAAGGGTGGAAAGCAGTGAAGAAAATAAGCTTGGTGCCCTACAAATTGCCCCAGAACTGTGACACAAATTTAGTGTCTCGGTCCGAGACGATCGACACCGGCACTCCATGAAGCCTGATAATCTCGTCGATATAGAGCTGCGTGAGTTGATCTCGGGACCACTAGAATGAATCGACAGAAAGTGGGCCGACTTGGTGAGTCGATCGACAATAACCCATATAGCATCTAGAATTACATGAACCACCAGAATCACTACTTCATGGATTACATGAACAACATATGCTAATTACTCGAGCAATAATGCTCCCAAATTCGGAGTCGTAAGTTGCTTCATCTCAGGTTCAGTAGGTCCTCACTAAGTTCGCCTGATGGCTACTCTCTAACATGATTCAACTAGGGACGAACTCTCGAACCAACCTTTGCCGGTTCACCATAACTTCTTGAGGGTCTAAACAATATGCAATAACACTTGGGTCCACAACTTTGTGTAGACGGAACTGACTGTTCCACCAGTGCGGGCTGACTAACCAAATAGGATACTATCAAGGGTATAGAGTTCACTCTTTTTAGTGAAATACATACAGGAGCAGATACTTGCTATTCATACTCACCTTTAGCCTTAAGATTTCGCCACCAAAGCTTAGAACTGAACTTCAGCCTGCCAAATAGGCACACAACTGCCTCAAACAATCGAGCTGGTTAATTTAACTGCTCTAACTCACTGCCGGATCAATCCTTTTGAACTATTGACACTACCAAGTTCGCCATCCACGAACTTAACAGATCAGGTTTGGACAGGTTGTCCAATTCTACAGTTTAACCAAGGCATTCACTTTATCGAACCATTCGATTACACTGGGCAATATCAATGTGGCACGTGGGCCACCAAGCTAGGACGGATGTCCACAACAACCACAGTGGCTAACAGTCCACTGAGTGCATAATCAATCTGGGATCTACCCAAGGTCCAACACGGACCATAAAAACAGCATTAAGATAACAACACCGTGCTCAGAAAGGCAATCTCGAAGGCTAACTCACAAAAAGGTACACATGTAGACCCAATCATAATATCCCCCATTACAGGGTAGAGTATTTTTCCCGCCCTTTTGACAATACGTTGTCTGCAGCCAACGTACTTATCAAAAGAATGGTAAAATACCCGTAGATCTGTTGCCAACAACTAAATGGGGACCTGAGACACACGGGAAATCCAACCGAAGGGCACTACCACCCCTCAACGCAATCTCTAATCACCGATACCGTCATCCGATATCCCTTGTCACTATAACATCGTGATCAAGAGTGTCATCATGGCCCCCTCTCTAGATGAGTAGTGTAACATTCCAATGTCCACTAACACCTTGAAGTTAACACTATTCGCTAATACAGCTCTAGCGACACCAGTCGCAACTCAAAATATCAACAGGGACGTTAGCAACCCCTCAAGCAGTTCACACGCAACGTGCGGATCAACGCTATTCGACACCAGAAATGACCATTTTCGGATCCTTTAACCGCCAAAACATGCGAGGAGGGGGAGGGGGTTTCTTGGCAACTGTAGAGAGAATGAAGAAGATGGATTAGGGCTAATTGTGATTAGGAGCCCTAATTCATATTTCCTTTTAAAACAATTATGGCCAATTGACCAATATGTCCCCAGACGCAAGATTTGGAATTTAACCCCAAAATTCATATTCCAAACTCAAAATATTTATTTCGAAAAACGTGTCATAGCTCCAATATCTCAAAAAGACGGTTTCACATATTTTCATTCCAAACAACCACGAAATATCCAAAATCCTCATAACTGATTTTTCGATCCAACATTCTAACGAAAACTGCGACTTCAAAAGATCCGGATATCGGATTTCGAATCCGATCGCACCACCGTCTTCAGTTCGATGACACCTTCGCAGTGACAACTTTATTTCGTCGAGATGGGACTCGGATCAATTATCAATTTGGCAAAACTTGAAAATCCATATAAGAATCTACATAATCAATTAAATTAAAATTTTCATATTTAAAATTCTCGAGTATTACAGAAAGCTCCATCATCAAAAATAAATGAATGGCAAACGAGCTAGTTTGCTACTGATAGCATTCCAGCCTATATATATATATATATATATATATATATATATATATATATATATATATATATATATATATATATATATATATATATATATATATATCGAAATCCATTGATCGCCTTCGGATCGTCAAAAACTGCGCTAGCATGAAGAGGATGGGAGACGAAAAGAGAGGAGAGAGAGAGAGAGGAACAAAGAGAACGCGACAAGTGAGCAAGAAGAAAATGCTAAATAATAATATTGTATAGATGCTAGTCAAGGTGATGAGCCGAGTAAGTAAATGGGCCTAAGTATAGTAAACTATAATTCTATAGGCTTTCATGAGTTTTATTAATTACCAACATTAAAGATCTAGTGAAAATGCTGTTAATTAAATTCAAAATCTAATCTTAGTTTTTTTTTATTTTTTATTTATTTATTTTATTTGGTTTTATTTTATTTAGACTTACAGATAAACGCTAAATCCAAATGTACGACAAAGAATTTGAAACGAGAGTTCCGGAAGCGCGCTAGGCACTGTCCTAAGGCGTATTTCCCTCCTTCGTGCGGAATTTGTCGAAAACACCGCCCCAAGATACGACCGGAATTCCTCCTCCTACGGACACGAACGCGGAAGAGGTTGACGGAGCTTCTTCAACACCCAAAAATTAAAACAACTACAAACTTTCTTTAAAAAGGTATCTTGATTTTTTTCTTCTAATTCTATTTCAGAGAAAAAAGGTTGTAGTTGCACACCCTTTTTTCTCTGAAATAGAATTAGAAGAAAAAAATCAAGATACCTTTTTAAAGAAAGTTTGTAGTTGTTTTAATTTTTGGGTGTTGAAGAAGCTCCGTCAACCTCTTCCGCGTTCGTGTCCGTAGGAGGAGGAATTCCGGTCGTATCTTGGGGCGGTGTTTTCGACAAATTCCGCACGAAGGAGGGAAATACGCCTTAGGACAGTGCCTAGCGCGCTTCCGGAACTCTCGTTTCAAATTCTTTGTCGTACATTTGGATTTAGCGTTTATCTGTAAGTCTATTTTAATTTGTTATCACAAATCTTTTTAGTTAGATTTTAATAACAATCAAATTCTTGTTGTGGGTAAATCCCAACATTCTAAGGCGTAATTCCTTTTAATTGTTATTAAAATCTGACGGTGCTAATCCGTTAAGAAATATATTTTGCATATAACCTGTTTGTCAACTTGATTGTATGTTTGTCATCAAAATTTAAATAAATTGGGATTAGCATTTTTAAATTATATTCGCATATAATTTATTTGCATTTTACGATATTTTTTTTTCTCCGGAGACGTTAATTAAACAAAATCAAGTCGCATATCTATCTTGTACGTAAAATCTTGTTTTTTTTTTTTAAATATTTTTTTAAATTAATTGAAAATTTATTTACTGTTTCGAGAAAAAAAAAAAAAAAGCTACAGTAAATATATAAAAAAAAAAATTTAGTTACGAAAAAAAAAAAATATTGTTATTAGCTTGAAAGAAAAAAAAAAAAAAAAAAAAATTATCTTAAGTGCCAATTGAACCTGCAACCTTAGTCTTGTGGCAAAGATACTTAACCGGTAAGCTCAAAACCTATTTTATATTTTTTAGTTTAATTTTATTTTATTTACTGCAGTTTACATATTTTGTTTGATTGCATTTAAATCCGAAAATAATTTAAATCAAATTTAAATTTAAATTGTTTGGGCCATCTGTTTGCTGCTGAACGAACTTTCATAATAAACTAATTGTGAATACTTAAACCCTAAAATTTTTTGGATGACTAGGGTAGAAACCTTAAACAACATGTTTGTTTGTCTAAAAAGGTTTTTTGAACCTTTTTTGCAGCTCATTTTTATCATTCTGAATTTTCTTATTCCCTCAATTAGATTGTCCAAAATGGCTTATGATGATTCTTCTAGCCTTAAGCCAGAAAAATTTAGAGGGGTAGGATTTTTAAGGTGGCAAGAACAGTTAGAGGCTTGGTTAATTACCTTAGGCCTAATAACTGCAATTGGCAAAACACCTCCCTTTCCTACTTCTAAAATTTCTTCTACTCCTTCTGTTGATTCTTCTAAATCTACTACCTCAGTTACTGAAACTGCATCTGACAGATCCCCCGAGGAAATTGAATTTCACTGTAGATTTAGAATACTTAGTTGCCTTTCAGATGAACTTTATGAAACATATAGGAAATATTTAACTGCCAAAGATTTATGGTGTGCTCTAGAAGATGCTTACATTAGAGATAATGAAGGCGCTGCTAGATTCACCATTACTGATTTTAACAATTTTAGAATGGTAGAGAACATTCCTATAAACGATCAAATTCACCAATTTCAAAATTTTGTCCAAGAGATTAATAGAAATGGATCAACTTTAGATGACACCTATCAAGCTACCTGCCTTTTAGACAAATTACCCCCTTCCTGGTCAAGATTTGCCCATGAACTTAGAAGAACTCAGGGAACTCTTCAACTTAGATCTGTAATTCAAGCTATTAGAATAGAAGACCAATATCGACTTAGAGAGGTTAAACCAACCGACAACAGATCAAACTTAAACTTGACCGAGATTTCGAATCAAAGCCATGAGTCTAAACCCAAAGGTAAAAATTTTAAGCCTAAGGGTAAAGGCTTTAAGGGTAAGAACCCAAACCGAAACCCAAACCGTACCTATAAACCCTACACCTACCAATCTAATGGGAATAAGAAGAAAGATGGATTTTGTTACGTTTGTGGCCGGGACAATCATTTTGCTTCAAAATGTTTCTATCGGAAAAAAGAGAAGGTTGTCTACAAGAAGGGCCAAACTAATCAGAACAATTATCCTAAACCTCAAGTCAACATGGTTGAGGGTGAACCTTCAAACTCCAATTTTAGGTCAGTCTCCTTTATACCTAATGTTAACCTCACCTATCATGATTTAGATTGGTGGTTAGATTCAGGAGCCAATGTCCATGTTTGTACTAATAGGTCCCTATTCTCCTCCTATCAGGACTCAGGTGGAGGATGTGTGACTGTTGGAGACGGAAAAGCTGTCAATGTGCTGGGGATCGGAACAGTCAAACTGAAGTTAACTTCTGGAAAGACTCTGATCCTTCACAATGTGCAGCATGTTCCCGAGATCCAACGGAACCTGATTAGTGGATCTTTGTTAGTGCAATTAGGTTATAAGATTGTACTTGAATCTAATAAAGTTGTAATTTCTAAGGGGGAAATGTTCATTGGAAAAGGTTTTGTATCTGACGGTTTATTCAAACTGAATGTAATTTCTTTTGTTGATAATAAAATTTTTCCACATTCAGTGTCTACTTCTTCTTCTACTGTGTTAAATACTGAATCTTGTGAAGTATGGCATGGCAGATTAGGGCATGTGAACCTTAAATCTATTCTGAAATTGACCAATCTTAATCTCTTACCAAAATTCAAGATTGATTCCAAATCTAAATGTGAGATTTGTACCCAAGCTAAGCAGCCTAGAAAACCTTTTAAATCTGTTCCTTATAGGGATACCCAGATTCTTGAACTTATTCATAGTGATGTCTGTGATTCTAATAGAGTTCCTACCCGTGGAGGCAGTCGCTACTTTGTGACTTTTATAGACGACTACTCCAAGTTTTGTTACACCTATCTCTTGAAGACCAAAGATGAAGTCCTCTATAAGTTTAAAGTCTTTAAAGCTGAGGCTGAAAACCAATTGGATAAGAGGATTAAAATTCTAAGGTCTGATAGAGGAGGCGAGTATACTTCAAATGAATTAAACCTATTCTGCGAGGAACATGGAATAATTCATGAAGTAACTGCTCCTTACTCACCTCAATCTAATGGTGTAGCTGAAAGAAAGAACCGAACCCTATTGGACATGGTTAATGCCATGATTTTAAGTTCTGGTGTACCTCAGAACTTGTGGGGGGAGGCTCTTTTATCAGCTTGTTACATCCTCAATAGGATTCCCTCTAAGGATAGAACCCAGACACCTTATGAATTTTGGAAAGGAAGAGCACCTAGGTTGAGTTACTTCCGAGTGTGGGGGTGCTTGGCTAAGGTATCTATTCCTGAACCCAAAAGAAAGAAGATTGGACCTAAAACTATAGATGCTATCTTTATTGGATATTCCTTAGATAGTAATACCTATAGATTTCTTGTGATCAATTCTGAGATTTCTGAAATTTCCAATGACACTTTGATTGAATCTAGAGATGCAACCTTTTTTGAAAATATTTTTCCTTTCAAAACTCGCATCTCTAGATCTGCCCCAGTTTATCAGTCTACTTTTGATTATGTATCTACTACTGATCATATACCTACATCTGATTTGCATTATAGTATAGATCCTGTAGAACCTGATCCTATTCCTGAATTAAGGAGGAGTAAGAGAACTCGCTTTGAGAAGAACTTTGGTGAAGACTTCTTTACTTTCTTAATTGAAAGTACACCTTCGTCTTTTAAGGAAGCAATGAGTTCTCCTGTAGCTTCTTTTTGGAAGGAGGCTATAAAAAGTGAGATTGAATCAATTATCTGTAATAACACTTGGATTCTCACTGATTTACCTCCTGGTTGTAAACCCCTAGGATGTAAGTGGATCTTTAGAAAGAAACTTAGGACTGACGGATCGGTAGAGAAGTATAAGGCGCGACTTGTTGCTCAAGGTTTTCGACAAAAAGCTGATGTCGACTACTTTGACACTTATGCGCCCGTTGCTCGCATTGCTACTATCCGAATCCTTCTTGCATTAGCATCCATTCATAAACTTTTGATTCATCAAATGGATGTCAAGACCGCTTTTCTTCATGGTGATCTTGAAGAAGAAATCTATATGACTCAACCTGAAGGTTTTTCTGTGCCTGGTCAAGAGGATAAGGTGTGCAAATTAGTTCGCTCTCTATACGGACTAAAACAAGCACCTAAACAGTGGCATGAGAAATTTGACAGTGTTATAGCTTCATATGGATTTCTGACTAACGATTATGACAACTGTCTCTATTTCAAGAGATTTGATGATCGTTGTGTCCTTCTTTGCCTCTATGTTGATGACATCCTGATTCTTGCTCCTGATCTTGATCTGATTAACCAAGTTAAATCCTTTTTATCGACTCATTTTGAGATGAAGGATCTTGGTGAAGCAGATGTAATTTTAGGGATGAAGATTATTAGATCATCTGATTCTATTTGTCTAACCCAATCTCATTATACCCATATGGTTCTTGATAAGTTTGGTTATTCTGATTGCTCTCCTGTATCTACTTCTTTTGATCCTAGTGTTCAACTTGTGAAGAACACTAGTAATCCTGTGAATCAGGAAAGATTTGCCCAGATTATTGGTTCTCTGATGTACCTAACCAATAGAACTAGACCCGACATTGCCTATGCCATATCAAGATTGAGTAGATATACTAGTAGTCCTAGTATGATTCATTGGATTGCTCTGGAAAGAGTATTTCGTTATCTTAAAGGCACTCTTTCTTTTGCTCTTAAATTTGTTGGCTATCCTGCTGTAATTGAGGGATACAGCGATGCCAATTGGATTTCTGATTCTTTGGATATTAAATCTACTTCCGGCTATGTTTTCATTCTTGGTGGCAGTGCAGTTTCTTGGCAATCCACCAAACAGACTATAATAGCCAGAAGCACTATGGAGGCTGAGTTGGTTGCCCTTGACACTACTTGTCTTGAAGCCGAGTGGCTCAAGAACCTTTTATCATCAATTCCATTGATTTCTACTCCTATTCCACCTATTTCTATTAGGTGTGATTCTCGAGCTGCAATTGACTTTTGTAAAAAGAAATTGGTAAATTCTAAAGCTAGTAGACATATTAAGTTGAGACAAAAGTCTGTTAGATGGCTTACTTCTCATGATGTTGTTTCTTTAAGTTTTATCAGATCTGATCAGAATCTTGCAGATTACTTGACGAAAGGCCTGAATAGGACTAAGGTCCTAGAGTCATCGAGGGGGATGGGACTTTGCCCATAAAGGGCCTTCCTGCAGTGGGAACCCAACCTTTGTGATAGGAGATCCCTTGAAGAAGGTTCAATGTGGTAAAAACAAGCTGTCAGGTTGGCCAAAGAGCACTTTCTACAGTTTATTTAGAGGAACTTTTAGTTCCAATTCCATCCCTATGATGAGTAGTGCTCAGTGTAGTGGTTGAGGTTGAGTTTATAACTCTTAATGGGATCCAAGGCGGTAATTTCCGCGAGATGTGACTCTACACACATCCCTGGAGGAAACCACCTATATAAGAATATTCGTACAAGGCCGCGACTATGAGATTTGGGCTGTCCATAGAAATTCTTATGAAAAATCAAGATACTGTGCATGGCCTTTAATGCACAGACCCGCGACGGAGATTTCTGTACTATGTGTGTGGTAGTTGAATTCAGGGTCAAAGGAACGTAGTTCAAGACCTGGTTCACTCCGATTCCTTCTGATGGAAACTATCTACACTAAGTGAGGTCAAGTCTCTTAAAGACACCTTACCTATTACATAGTATAAACACCCTATGATTTATTAATTAACTTGTTTGTTTTATTTTGTGATTTTGAATTTTGTGGGGGATTGTTAATTAAATTCAAAATCTAATCTTAGTTTTTTTTTATTTTTTATTTATTTATTTTATTTGGTTTTATTTTATTTTAAAATCCTTTTTTTTTAACGCGCAACGTCCACGCGTAGCGCACGCTACGCGCGGACGCTACGCACGGGCCTTTTTCTATTCCGCCCACTTTGCTAATTAGTTAGAACTGGCAACGTTCTAATTTGCCTACCTATATATATATATAGGTGTAGGGGCTTAGCAGCAGAGGTGAGGCTGTGAGTTTTTTTTCTTCTAATTCTATTTCAGAGAAAAAAGGGTGTGTGTGTATTCTAATTAATTTGAAGGAAACTTTGATACCTTTTTAAAGAAAGTTTGTAGTTGTTTTAATTTTTGGGTGTTGAAGAAGCTCCGTCAACCTCTTCCGCGTTCGTGTCCGTAGGAGGAGGAATTCCGGTCGTATCTTGGGGCGGTGTTTTCGACAAATTCCGCACGAAGGAGGGAAATACGCCTTAGGACAGTGCCTAGCGCGCTTCCGGAACTCTCGTTTCAAATTCTTTGTCGTACATTTGGATTTAGCGTTTATCTGTAAGTCTATTTTAATTTGTTATCACAAATCTTTTTAGTTAGATTTTAATAACAATCAAATTCTTGTTGTGGGTAAATCCCAACAAATGCTTGTGATATGTAATTATATAGTAATGACAATGTGCTAAAGTACATTATATATGTCTTTGATTATAACAAACATTGAAGGACAGTCCCCTAATAATTTATCCTAAAATATACACCATGGCTTTCCTTGTCATGGATTTGATAAACTTTTTTTTTTTTTTTTGGCTTAATCAAATATAGCTCAGTTAACTTTTCACTTATTATAATTTATCCTAAAATATACACCATGGCTTTCCTTGTCATGGATTTCAACTTTCCTTTTCAAGCTTAATCAAATGTAGCTCATTTAACTTTTCATTTATCTTAAGCTATGTGCGCTAATGAGCGATCACCGTCGGTACCAAACAGCGCGATGGTGACAAAATTTTTATTGCTTAAAAAGCCAAATAATTATCAAAATTAAGAAGAAGAAGATACAATAACAATAGGGTATATATAAGTATACACACCTTTAGGGGTGTATATCTTACACCCCACTCCATCCTGAGGTGGGGTGAATTTCACTCGATGTGACAAGTGAAATAATATCCATTCACTCATCACATCGATGTGACGAGTAAAATTCACTCCATCCCAAAATAGGATGAGTGTAAGATGTACACCCTATTTAGGGTATACATCTAGCATTTTTCTTAAAGTATTTGGCAAACAAAAAGTTTGAAAAAAAAAATAAAAGAGAAAAGTTGAAGTTAGATTCTACGTACTTGTGCCAAAAGTGGAAATTCCGATTTGAAACATTTGTTTCTGTTGCAACAAGGTTGTTTGGACAATTTAAATTTGATGAAAAAGAATTTATCAATGTGTTTTCAAATAGATATATTTGAACCACTACAACAAAATTAGGTTATAGGGGCACATGCTTGTGACACTTTTGTATAAGTGTCCTATCTATATTTCATCTATATTCAAAATTAGGTTATAGGAACATATTTTTGAGACACATTACAAAAATGTGTCGCTATATATCCTAACGACGGCACATATAGCAACACTTACAATAAGTGTTGATATTTTTGCCAGCGACACTTTTTTTAGATTTTAGAAACACTTAAAAATGTCGCTATAACCTAATTTTATTGTAGTGAACAACTACTTTGGCATAATTTCTATCCGACCGAAAGAAATGTATTTTGATTGATATAAATCAAGATGTAGTATCCTATATGTTTATTAAAATAGAAAATTATGTATTTTGATTGATATAAATTAAGATGTAGTATCCTATATGTTTATTAAAAATGAAAATTTTGATCCATGAAGAAAAAAATCCGACAATTGTATAATGCGAGCTCTTAGTTTATCTTTTGGGATTAGTTATCATATTGTTATTGTTTTGGACTGATATTCTTATTCATTAGCTCATTTAGTGTAACAAACAAAGTTGCTTTCACACTACAATAAAATTGTATTATAATGATATTTTTAAATATTTTTAAAATTTTTTTAAAAAAATATTGCTGACAAAAATATCGATACTTATTATTAGTATCGCTATATGTGCAGTCGTTAGGATATATAACGACACATTATTATAATATGTCATAAAAATATATTTCTATAACCTAATTTAATTATAATATCATAATCATTCTATAATGAAAAATACTATGTACACCCCAAATGGGGTGTACATCTTACACCCATTCCATTCTGGAATGAAATAAATTTTACTAGTCACATCGATGTGACGAGTTGATGAATATCCATATGTAGTAACCATAATTTTTAAAATCCAAATTTAAGTCTAAAATAATTTTCAGAATTATTTAAATAGCAAAAATGGGCAATTAGTGGGTCAATAGTGGCCCAGAAATATCGACTTTTGATCGGGGTCTGATCTGGAAAATCCGATATCACCATTGCGATCATCTTGTCGAAACATAGAAGTTTCATATTCAGATGTTTTCGATCTGACGGTCGGATCTTCCAGAAATCAGAAATAAAAAAAATGGGCCCCACAACTTAAGTTGTGAATAGTAACCCCTGTTTTTATCCCTTCGCGACCACTAGCGGCCGTTTCACTGTCTAAAAATTTAATATAGGGGTATGAGTAATGAACCCTAGCTAATTTCGACGTTCTGAACGCAATGGCACTGACGGATTTCGCGTTTGGCGACCTGGGTGCATCGAAGTGCGTGCAATGCACTGTTTTCTGTCGAATAAGATGGAACAACTTTTTATCTGGGCATCAAACAAACTAAGTGAATACGCCACTTGACAGGTCTCGACGAGCCGGACGTCGTGGCGAAGTCCGTTTCGCGAAATGACGGTCGGTTTGCCTCGAAATGCGTGAAAAGCGCCAAATTATCGCTTTTTCTTTAAATATTTTGAATAATCTTGGGCCAGCACCTTGGGGGCTTTGTTGGTTGGGCCTCTGCCATCTCAAGAAGCCCACGAGGGTAGCTAATCAGAGCTAGAAGCATGGTGAAGGTGTGAACTCGGTTAAGGCTTGGAATATGGCATTAAGTGTGGGTCTCTTGGGCTACCTCTGGGCTGAGTCCGAGGGGGTGTGTGGGGTGGAATTCGAAGTATTCCACTCCTCTGAACCTTCCACACTATTCCAGAGCAAGGGGGGGTGGCCGAGGGTCATAGTCCTTAAGAGAGGGAACTCGGGGGAAGAGAGAGAGAGGAAAAGTTTGGGACCAACTCCTTCCTAGTCTTCATCCAGAGCTCCTGAAGGCTTCCTTGGCATCTCTGGAGCACTGCTGGAGTTGCCCGAGGCCGCGCGTGAAGAAGAACCCAACCCGGCTTCTTCCCACCTTCACCAACTCCGGCCAAGGTGAGGACTTCTAAACCCTTGATTTCTAGCACCCAAGACCCCTAGCAGTGAACTCCTGGTGTCCTAATAATGCTCCCTGCACGAGGCCGAGCTCCCATGCAGCTTGGTTGGCCGACGGGAGCGAGGTTGGCCGGAAACCTAGACTAGCTCCGCCGCATGATAACTCCCAAACGCCTCGACAAAAACGCACCAAAATTGGGGTGCCGAGACTGTGGAACAATTAGAAGAAATCTGCTAAGTTTGGGAATTTTTGGTCGAGCCGTTTGCGAGAAAAACGATGCCCTAGTTTTGAGAAATTGTGCATCTTGGCCGAGCCATTGGCTCCGGCGCCGGCAACGCTTTTCGGGGCCGGCCACCTGCACGGGAAGCATGCGGGGAGTGAGTGGATCACGTCCATGTGCTTGCATGGCTCCCATGCAAGCTTCGGGTGGCGCGGCCATGCCCTTACCCGAACCGTGTTCTTGTAACCCTCGCCGGCGCTCCGGCCGTCTCCGGCAAGTCGGGGATGGACGGGAAGCTTTCTGGGACTCAGTAGAGTCCCTCCATGCAAGTGGAATGGTTCCAGGTAGCCACGGGTGAAATCCACCATTAGAGGGTGGAGAAGCTCAAACCGAGCTCCTCGCCGCCGCGTCGCCACCGTGTCTGGGCGCAGGGCATGGGCTCAGAAAGACTCACTTAAGTATTTAGCACCTGTTGGTGCTTGTGGTTAAGTCCCAGATCCCATGGAATGAGCATCACAAATTTCGATGAATGGGTCACCATCTACCTCCTCGGGCCCGAGCCAATTTGGAGGTTGTGGTTGCTCCAAGATGATGAGAACAGCACCTGGAACCCAGGGGAATATTTCGATCCAAGTGTGAGAGGCCCAGGTGTTGTGAATGCTGAGATCCAACTTTGTGTTGGTGTTGAAGAGTGTGTGTAAAGTGTGCACATAAGGTGTTTGAGGAAATGCCTCAATGAGAATTTAGTTGGAATTAGGCTTCAAGTTGAATACGAAAGTTACTCAGAATTGTCCCCTGAGCTTGATGCTCACTTCAGATCAACTTGGATCTGTGTGGACAAGTGTATGGTGCATTGTGAATGTGTGTGGAAGCAAGGTTGTGGTTCTGGTTGAACCAGCAGACCTGGGCTGCAAAGGAAGTGAGCCCCAGTGTCTTTGCACTGTTTGGAAGCACTTTGATATACAAAGTTTTAACACATGATGTTTCGAAGCAAAGTTGTAGCAAAACCAAGCTTAAGTATATTAATTTCTTAAAAACTGTATTAAGGGCTGTTTGGAAAATTGTAACAGTGTATTCCTAGGGTTTTGGGGGTCACTGAACGCGATGCTCGCGTTTGTTTTGGGTTTTGGTGAGCCGAAGAAACGAAAATGCGTTTCGGCTAGGTTAGAGAAGTAAATTATGGCCCGAAGTTTGCCCCGGGTATCGTGCTGCCACAAATGGGTGAGCACGGCGTTCAGCAAGTCAAATGTCACCTGCTGGAGGTGACGGCTCATAAAAATGATTTACCGTTTAAGAGAACGAGCCAAAACAGTGGTTATTTAGTGTATAAAACACAATATGAATAAGCCTGAGGGGCTTGCTGCAATTGTAACAATATGAAAGAGCTAAATAAATATTCTAAAGTAGTGTTGGCCTATTAGTGGAGTTCCCTGGGGTTTCTGAAAAGCTAAACTGCTTCACGTAGCACAAATCGACGAAATGGTCGGTTCGCGCTAGTTGCGCCTTGAACATTGATAGACCCTGAGTTGTCATCTGGTATTTTGTAGGCCCCAGTCATCAGGAGCCAGCCTGTGATCCGTCTTATGGTTATCGCGACCGTCTACCTTCAGGTGGGTTATCTTCGGTCCGGGCTTTATCATTTATGCCCTCTGTGTACGGTATTGGTTGGACCCCTGTTCTTGCTTACCCTAGATGATTGATTGAACCTGTCTTCCTTTGTTGAGATTATACCTTGCATGATTGGTCATTTGCTAGGTTATATACCTGATTATCAGTACTTCCTGATTATATCTGATCCATGATATTTAGTTGCTGCTTATTCTTGCATATGAGTGAGACTCAGTTGATTCTGATATTGCATCCCAGTGGGGATTTTCCTCGGCGTTCCGCCGTCTGTCCGGTCTACCGACCGTGAACTGAGTCTTAGCATTATGATTGATATGGAGTCTATACCTGCTCTTATTACTTGCTTGCATATCATGCCTATATTCCAGCAGTTGCTTGTTTATCATGTTGAGTTATATCCTGATTTCTTCAGTAGTTGATATGCATTTCCTGGACACATGTCATGCTTGATTGGTCACTAGCATAATTCTATACTTGTCTCTATTCTTCACTGCATGTTTAGAATAGGTGAGATCACTTCAGTACTTGGCATGTTATACTTGTATCCCAGTGGGGATTTTCTGCGGCTTCTTGCCGTCTAGTTGGTCAGTGGACCATGGTTTGAGCATCAGCATTATGATCGCCGTCGAGCCAAGCTTTCAGTCGCGCACACCGACGGTTTGGCCACCGTCACGGTGTTCTTTACCGGTAGAGAGGTCTGATTGACCCGTGAGCCTAGTGGGGTTATGATAGCTTGATTGGGTGTCCAAAAGTGGTTGTTGCCTGAGGCCCCAATGACCAAAAGTGGTTGTTGCCTGAGGTCATATGCTCCATGGCAGTTAGCCTGAGGCCCTTGTGGCCAAAAGTGGCATTGATTGGGTACTTGATATTCTTGTGATTGATGCATAGCTTTTATATTTTCATTGATTCCTTGATTTGATATTTTATGATTCACCTATACATGTCGAGACTTGATATGATACCTTTACTTATAGTATCATGATTATTGAGTTGCTTATCCTACCTGTGATTTCATGAGTATATATATCTGTTGATCTTCATGATTGCCTATCTGATTTTCATGTTACCTTCATGATTAGATATCTGTTGATCTCATGATCATATACATTGGTTGATCTCCATGTTGCCTATCTGATTATTCTAACTCCTGATTATTACTATCCTCTAGTATTGTATACCAGTAGGTACGATCTGCTATTTCTCGGCTCGTCGTGCCCACTGGGATACACTCCGGTGTGTCTCACACCCTCGGGTGACTGTTTTTCAGGTCAAGCGGGTGTTGGGATATCGGGACGAATTGGCGAGGTATCGATATAGAGGTTGACCCTGGACAGCCGAAAAGTTATGATGTTGAGTGAAAAGAAATTGTAATTCAGTTGTATATTTGTAAAGTTAACTTGTAATGTTTGTTCAGCGATGTACGTAGTTAGTACTCTGATGTTATTGCCAAGCTAGCCGTGCATATATAGAAAAGGCTCAATTTCATAGGGTATTGGGACTCTTCTATATATGTGGCGGTCTGTCATTGCCCTAATTGGTTGTAACTCTGATTTAAAAAAAAAAAAAAAAAAAAATTTATACACTGGTTTTTGAACTCGGGGCGTGACACCATATCAGAATGGGATGGATGTAGAATGTACATCCCATTTGAGGTGTACACCTAGCAATGCTCGTATTAACGAATGTAGTAGCACTCTTTGCTTTTTTGCAAAAGCAATCACTAGCTATGTTTGTTTGTAATGTGAGGTTACAATAATAAATAGATCACTTGTTGTAGAACATTAGGGTATAAGATTTTGTTGTGCTCATCAAAAAGTGGGACACATTTCAGTGCAGGTGCTCACCAGTAATTAGTGGGGTATTTCTCCCGACGAGTTTGTGTCAAACCACCATTATCGAGAAATGGTGTCGGAAGTTAACACCACGCACGACAACAAAATTAAATTATAGTGATATATTTTTAGGACACATTATAATAATGTGTCGATATACACTCTAGCGACGACATATATAGCGACACTAGTGACAAGTGTCGGTATTTTTTCCAGCAAATTTTTTTTTTAGTTTTTAGCAATACTTAAAAGTATCACTATAACATAGTTTTGTTGTAGTGACGTGGACGACAACATTCGTAAACGTTAGATTGGTTTTGTTTTAGCAGGGTTTTATTTACTTATTTATTTAATGTTTTTTTTAAAAAAAAAAAAAAACTCCACATCTCAAAGAATTTGTAATGGTTAGATTTGTCATGTCACACTCAAGATTGCAACTTAACTTGATCAACACAAATGCTACTTGTGGTGATTATTGGTAAAAATATATTTAATTTTTTTTGTTTCGTAATAATAAATTTAAAAGAATAATAAATTGAATTAGATTAGCTCAGTAAGTTGAATAAAGCTGCGGTACATAATAGACATAACGATAAGAGACCCAATAAAAAACCTAACGTTTGGGTGGGTTGAGTCGGGTTGAAACCCGTAAGCGCTGTAACTGAGCTCTTAAGTGCGATGAGTACGTCATTTTTATCAGCGTGTATTTTTGGAATAATTAATTAGTGTTTACGATCCACAAGTGGTATTACAACTAGTGGCACGGATTTGATTCTCTCATACATCATTAATAGTGCAGGTGTTGGGGGTAGGATTATTGGCTATTTATTGATTAAAATATATCCAACTTCCTGTCCTATGACAATAGGTGAGATGGCTGGACTCAATAAATCGAGTGGGGCTGCGATTGATAATAAACCGAACAGTAATATGCCCAACAATAAATTAACCTAATGTTCAAGTGAGTTAAGTCATGTCGAAACCCATGAGCGTTATAACTGGGTCATTAAGTACAATGGGTGCGCTCTTTCTATCCGTGTGTGCTTTCTGACTAGTTGGTTAGCGCTTACGATCCACAAGTAATATTAGAGCCAGTGGCATAGGTACAATTCCCACGTATATATTACATTAACGATGCAATGTTGGGGGAGAATTATTGATTAAGTCTAGAAAATTAATATGTTGAGTTGGATGAGCCTAATAAATTGAGGGGGACTGTAGTCCACAAAAAAATCTAACATCAAAATACCCAATAATAGATCTAACGTTCAGATGAATTGAATCAAGCTGAGCGTTGTATAGAATTAAGTTCCTAAGTGCAATAGATTTAACGTCGAGATGAGTTAAGTCATGTTGAATCATGTCAAATACCGTGAGTGCGCGGCGATTCTTATATACTGCATTAACGAATGTTGAGAGAAAAATTATTTGCTATTTAGGAAAAAGAAAAGTATAAATAAATATTATATTTTCTTCGTCTAATTAAAGACTTATTTTTGCTAGCCTCATAGTTCTTTTTCTAATATTAAAAATTCAGAATAATGGGTATATATCTAACTTATAGATTCTTAGATGAAAAAGTACAAAATTTACATTCAAAAATTGGACGGGAAAATAACATTTCTTCTTGATCAAAAGCTTGAGTCATTAAATTTGTAGCCACTATCGTGCCATGCAATTATCTACGTATGTAAATATATATTTAATAATATTATTAGATTAAATCCATCACAAACACAGACACACACACTGTACATTGAAAGAAGTAAATAACTAATCGATCGATTACAAAATAGGTGAAAACTATGTATATATATTTCCAAGGGGCAATTTCCTACATACCCCTAAAAATTTTTCTGTTTTCATATTTACCCCTCTTAGAAGGCTAATATTAAAACTACCCTTCTTACGTTCCAACTTCTTTCCAAAATACCTCTGAAGTTAAACTCTGTTAGTGTACCGTTTGGAACTGCCGTTATCTGTGTGTAATTACTATTTTGCCCTTTCAAATATATCCTAAATCCTAAACCTCTAAACCCTAAAACCCTAAACCCTAAACCCTAAACTCTAAAATCCTAAACCCTAAAACCCTAAACCCTAAAACCCTAAAAAACCCTAAACCCTAAACCCTAAACCCTAGAGCCCTAAAAAACTCTAAACCCTAAACCCTAAAACCCTAAACCCTAAACCCTAAATCCTAAAACCCTAAAAAATCCTAAATCCGGGCAAAATAGGTATATCTGATAGTTTTCAACTCCGATTATTATTTAACTCTAGTTTAACCCTAGTTAACTTAACAAAGGGAAACGGTAGGGGTATTTTTAATAACGGTGGAACGTATGAAGGGTATATTGGAAAGAAAAAAATAAGAGGGGTAAATCAGATATTTTTTCATATTTCAGGGGTACACAGGCAATTATTCCTATTTCCAATTTGGTTAATGAATAAAATTTCTAAGTAAAGAAAGAAGGTAATTAATTAGAGAGAAGGTATAATAAAATTAATTAATGATAGGGCATCTGAAACTTAAAAATAACAAAGTCCATGCATGCATGCATGAACCTTCTATATCTGAAGACTCATTGTGTCCTAAACTCTATACCTCATACTCCGCATCATTTTTTTTTATTTCTTTAGTCCCGTTTGGTTCAGTTATAAATTTAAAAAATATAAATTTTTTTATATCTGAAATAGTTTGTTATTCCGGAATAATCAAGTATAAAAGTTAAATTGCGTTTGGTTCAAAAATTGGTATTCTTTGGAATAAAAAAAATTATGTTTTGTTAAAATTATGGAATAGTGAACAATAGTGGAAAGAGATGATAAATTTTTTTATCAAAATATCAATTTTATCCTTACTTTATACATATATAAATTAATTTTAATTATTATAAATTAATTAAAATGACAACTTAATTGTTAATAAATTATATCTTACCTAAATAAAATATTTTTTTATATTTTATAGTATATTTTAATAAATAATAATTAGTAAACAAAATTAATAAAGATAATTAGTAAACAAAATATAAATTATTTTTTTATATTTTATAGTATATTTTATTAAATAAAATTAGTAAATATAATTAGTAAATAGTATATTTTAGTAAATATGATCTTAGATAGAAAGATAAGCCTCAAAAAAAAAAAAAAAAAAAAAAAATTCCATTCATTGCCCCTGGATATAAACTCTATTCTAGGGAGGAGGTGAAATAGAAATTAACGGGTTATTCTGGAATAACCTGTTAAGCTGGAAATATTTTAAATCTTTATTCTTATTTTTTTTTTCTCTTATTTGACCAGAATTAAAAAATAAAAGAAATATAATCTTCCTTTATCCTTCAACCAAATAGAACCTTAGGCTCCGCTTGGTTCGGGTTTAAGAGGGTTTTAGTTATACCGGGGATAGGTATAAATTATGGTTTAAGCCGGAACTAGAGTAAATTTGCGTTTGGTTCGGTTTAAGAGTTATACCGGGTTTAGGAAAAATTGTGTTTGGTAAGTTAAAGAGGAATAAAAAGAATAAGATGAAAAAGAAAGAAAAAGAGAGAGCGACCTCGGAAACCGTGCCCACCTTATTCTACTATTCCAGGGGAGGGGGTGGGTTTGCTAAACCCCCCTTATTCCACTATTCCGGGTTTAGTAAAATCACCCCCCTTATTTTGCGTTTGGGTATAGTTTTGGGGATAAGGGGGTTATTCCCCCCTTATCCCCTTAACCAAACGGCCCCTTAATGTACGTGCATGATCCTTCTAGTTTATGAGGCCTAATGGATAAGGAGACAATGCAAAAACCATGTATTTAAGAATATAATAATGATCACCAATATTTAAGTTTTATATGTAGGTTATGTGTCTCTCATTGATATATATGTTGCTTAATTAACTAATCTTATATTTGTCTATAATTAATTCTACCATCTAATGAGCAATTAACAGCGGCTCCTAAAAGCCAATTATTTAATCCATTGCATGGTGCAGAGAATCTAAGATACAAATAAACAGTGTGCAATTAATGTTCTTGTATGCTATTAAGATAACACAAGTTAATTGGCCACCATGCATCTCATGGATTAACATTGTGTACTATAAAGTTTTTCTTACTGATTTCTTTGTTTTTTTCTATCCAATTCTTGATCGTTGATCATTTATTATTTAAAAATAAACTCAGAAAACACTATATATGAAGAGCCAGATTTCAAATTTAGGACCTCATATACCAATCGTTTTTAAATCCTAATCCAAGATAAGACTATCACTACGCTGGTAAAAATACTGACACTTATTATTAGTGTTGCTATATGTGCCGTCGCTAGGATGTATAGCGATATATTTTTGTAATGTGTCCTAAAAATATATCCCTATAACTTAATTAATTTTGAATATAGATGGAATATAAATAGGACACTTATACAAAAGTGTCACCAACATGTATTTCTATAATCTAATTTTATTATAGTGTATTGTGATTTTATTGTTATGATTGTTATAAGACTTATTGAGTATAAATATTAAAAATACTATGATAGCTTAAGATTTTATAAAACAGCAGTTATTTTTGATAATTTAACATTATATCAAAGTATTAAATTTTAAGCTTTAGTCCAATCATAAGCTTCATTTAATATTGCTCATTTATTTCAAGTCAGCCTCTTTGTTTCGTGGCATCGTAAGGGGCAAAAAAATTTATGGGCATTGTCTCCAAACAAATTTGGAGACAATATTTGGAGACAATGCCGTGGCGAAATCGGGGTCTATCCATGCCCTCTGTCCATTGTTTTCTTTCTCTAAATCTCTTTCTCTCTCTCAGTTCAATAAAGTTGGGTGCATGAATGGACATTATTTCATCACGAAATAAACACTACAATAAAATTAAATTATTGCAATTTTTTTTATGACACTTTTTTTTATAAGTATCGCATTTATATTTCATCTATATTCAAAATTAAATTATACAAACATATTTTTGAAACACATTACAGTAATGTACGTGTCACTATATACCATAATGACTGCAGATATAGCGACACTAATAATAAATATCGGTATTTTTTTTTAGATTTTAGGAATATTTGAAAATATCGCTATATTATAATTTTGTTGTAGTGAAAATTTTTTTCTCCATCATCGTTACAGTAATGTACGTGTCACTATATACCATAATGACTGCAGATATAGCGACACTAATAATAAATATCGATATTTTTTTCAGCAGTATTTTTTTTTTAGAATTTAAGAATATTTAAAAATATCGCTATAGTATAGTTTTGTTGCAGTAAAAAATTTTTCTCCATCATCGTAAGCTTGTAGTATGTCCTTGATTTAATTATGTGGCATTCATGCATCCTATTTGAAATGTATGATGTATATGTCATTTATCCAAAAATGAAGACTTTTTTACTAATTATGTGACTAGCAAGAAAATTTTCACCCTGATTAACTTGTAAAATTTACTTCATTCTAGAATGGACTGAATATAAATTCACTACAATAAAATTATAGTATAGCGATATTTTTAAATATTTTTAAAATTTGAAAAAAAAATATTTTTAATTTTAAATTTATTTTCGAATAACTACAATAAATTTATTTTTCAAATTTTTAATTTATTTTTTAAATTTTAAATTTAATTTAAATTTAGAATTAACATTCAAAATTTAAATTTTAAATATTCAATACCCCACAATTGAAGGAAAAAAAATATAAGTCTGTGAAAATCAGTCCCAAAAATGCTTAAACATCACCTTCGAAAAGTCCTCCAAAAATTCCCTCAAGAACATAAGTATGTGGAAATCAGTCCCAAAGATGCTTAAACATCACCTTCGAAAAGTCCTCCAAAAATTTCGATAAAAATACGGTTGCGTTCCTCTCGAAGCGTAGATGTCGATCGAGTTCTTAAACGTCCCGTTCCGATGCTCGTAGACCGAGAAAATCCAACAATACTCCACCGCTATCCAAAAGTCCGCCGCAGAAAAAGATGTCAAAAGATACCTCTAGAACACAACCAAAAACTCAAAACGGAGCAATGTGATCAACACGGAAATCGAAGGCGTACCTCTCGTGAACGTGCTGCCATAAAAATCGGCTGAAAACTCCATTGGGGTAGTCCAGGGGAGCTCGCGGACTGAGCTGCTACGGAAGGAGCCACCGAAAGAGGAACGTCGTAGTGCGCCGAATCGCAGAAATCGTCAATATTGCGGCCTCCAAAAATTCTCACAATCCTTAAAAAGGTGGAGGACTTGGTGAAGAAGAGCTCTGCCAGGGGAGGGGGGGTTTCCAAGAAAAACTCCCAAAATCTCGAAATGGGGGAAGACGAGGGCCTATTTATAGGCAAAGTCCAAAAAAAAAGGACTTTGGGGGACATTTCCGGGCGCCCGAATTTTTCGGGCGCCAAACAGGAAGCAGCCACGGCCGCGCCCGGCGGCCCAGATTCACCCGGGCGCGCCACGTGGCCTGCCCCACGCACCAGCGAGGCGCAGCCAACCAGGCCGCGCCACACGACACACCCACGCGTCGGGTGGTTGGCGCCAGCCAACCACCGCGCGACGCGTGGCACGCCCACGTCGCGCCCGCCAGCCCCGCGCGGTACGGCCACCCGCCCCGCTCCTCGCGTGGACCGAGCGCACGTGAATCGGCCAACCCGAGGCCGCCACGTGGCCCCGCCCTGGTCCACCCACTCGCTCCCGTTGACCGCGCCTCGCGAGCCAGCCAACCAGGAACCGCCACGCGTCCAACCCCCGGTGCACGCCAAGTCTCGGGGACCGACCGGCCCGCTCGCTACCCACGCAGCTGCCCGCAGCCACGCCACCGTGCTCCGCCGCCTGCCCGCCGCCGCCGGCGCTGCTCCGGCTTCCGGAACAGTACCCCATGCCTCGAAATCCGTGTTTGGACATTCGGGCTCCGAAAAAAATAAGTAAATAGTTCATTTCCATCGTTTTCGCACGCTGAGTCCAAAACCGATGTCCGTTTTGCCCAATTCCACTTCTAAAATTTGACGAAGGCATCCTGTTAGGCAAACTTGATCCAATTTACGCACTGAGTCCAATTCTTGGGTCCGATTCGCGCACAAACACCTCCAACACACAGCATAGGCCTCCAGAAGCCGCTGATCACACTGCAAAAGCTCTGCGGAGATCTGGGTCATCACACTAGTGACGGCACATATAGCGATACTAATGACAAGTGTCGGCATTTTTTCTAGCAGCATTTTTTTTAGTTTTTAGCAATACTTAATAGTATCGCTGTAGCATAGTTTTGTTGTAGTGATCACAAAGAACTTATGAATTATTCAAATTGCAACTTGCAAAATCTCACTCTTTGATTAAGCATATTTTGCAATTTAGTTCTTTATTTTTATAAAAATCACGATAAGATCGAGTCTCTTATTCTTTTACATTTTAAGATCGAAAGTTATTAAAGTGGCTATTTCAGTAAATGTATAATGAAAACACTGTATTTTTAGCAACTTGTCTATAAATAAATTAGCACAAATATATGGCACTGTAGTTTTAGCAACTTGTCTATAAATAAATTAGCACAACACTGTATTTTTATTTTTTATTTTTGCATTATATATCATAGCATACTCTTTCACATATATATAATACCTGGTTTAGATAATACCTGGTTTAGATATATAATATATAGGGATAATTGCTTGCGTACCTCTGAAATCTGAAGAAATATCTGATTTATCCTTCTTATTTTTTTTTTTCAATATACCCTTCATACGTTTCACCGTTATTAAAAATACCCCTATCGTTTTCCTTTGTTAAGTTAACTATGGTTAAACTAGAGTTAAATAATAATCGAAATTGAAAACTATCAGATATATCTATTTTGTCCCTATCTATCAAAACATTTTAAGGGTACATAAGAAAAGTTGATTATGGTAGAAGGGTATATTTGAAAGGGCAAAATGGTAATTTCACACAGATAACAGCAGCTCCAAACGGTACACTAACAGAGTTTAACTTCAGGGGTATTTTGGAAAGAAGTTGGAACGTAAGAAGGATAGTTTTAATATTAGCCTTCTAAGAAGGATAAATCTGAAAACAGAAAAAATTTTAGGGATATATAGAAAATTGTCCCTAATATATAATAGCTGGTTTAGATAATACTCTTTCACATATATAATACCTGGTTTAGATAATACTCTTTCACATATATCATAGCATACTCTTTCACAAATATAATACCTGGTTTAGATATCTTACAAGGTCACTTTCATAAATATCTTCATCTTTTCTTTTCTTTTCTTTTCTGTGGCTCTTATTTGCCCACCAATCAGATTAAGTGGATAAGGAATTAGTTTTTATTAATTAATTAATAAGATCAATTTGTTAAATATGTGCTAAGAAATCTTTGTAGATGACATGGGAAATTTTGATTAGGTGGACTTCTGGAGCCCTCCACCATCGACTTCATGGCGATCGATCGAAGAAGACAAACATCTTAATTTGTGCACTCTGGTGATCTTGAATCGGTTGTGTTATGCTTAATTTCTTATGAACCAACATTTTGCACCTCTAAATGATATCATTTCATGATTTAAGATAGTTAGATGTGCTCAAAATTTTATGTTTCTGATTTGCCGACAGTTTTGCGATATAGTATATCGTTTGGAACTGTCGTTATCTGTGTGTAATTACTATTTTGCCCTTTCAAATATACCCTAAACCCTAAATCCTAAACCCTAAAATCCTAAAAAACCCTAAACCCTAAACCCTAAAACCCTAAACCCTAGAACCCTAAAAAACCCTAAAACCTAAACCCTAAAACCCTAAACCCTAAACCCTAAAACCCTAAAAAATCTTAAACCCTAAACCCTAAATCCGGGCAAAATAGGTATATCTGATAGTTTTCAACTCCGATTATTATTTAACTCTAGTTTAACCCTAGTTAACTTAACAAAGGGAAACGGTAGGGATATTTTTAATAACGGTGGAACGTATGAATGGTATATTGGAAAGAAAAAAATAAGAGTAAATCAGATATTTCTTCAGATTTCAGGATTACACAGGCAATTATTCCTAACAAATTAATACCTATGGTGGATCGGATCGAATAAGAAGAAACTCGTTGTTGAGATTTTTTTTTTTTCCTTCTTTTGTTCTAGAGATGATTCTGTGCAATATACTTTGATATTTTTGTACTTTTCTTTATCAAGTTATGCAATCTATTCTCTTTCGCCAATAATTTTTTTTATGTAAAATCCTTTTTCACACAAATCCTTACGTTCTCTATTTTTTTACATATATTTTATAATTTATCTAGTTTACAATCATAATTATTTATTTTTATTTATGCGTTTGTCGTAACGAAGATAATATACTCACCATACAAAATAGTTTGTATTTTAAACTAATAGTTTAGACAATGAATATATAGACCATTACTTTTTTTTCTCCTTTCGTATTATATTTGAGTTTTTTGTTATTTCGAAAGTAACAAGCACCACTAATTAAGTTTCAATACTTGAAGCATTATTTTAAGGCACAGTTAGAGTAAGTCACAAAGCATATATATATATATATATATATATATATATATATATATATATATATATATATATATATATATATATATATATATATATATATAGCCCGACTAGAATACTATCGATAGTACCAAACAATTGGTGCTATCAAGTTTTCAGCCGTTGGATGAAAATATATGCGGTTGGGATTATAGTGGTCCCCTAAGATTTTTACTATTCAACCAACCACCTAGTAAACCCTAGGGGCCCACTATAATCCTAACCGCATATTTTTTCATCGGTTAAAAACTTGATAGTACCAATGGCTTAATACTATCGATAGTATTCTAGCCTAATTATATATATATATATATATATATATATATATATATATATATATATATATATATATAGAATTAGGCTAGAATACTATCGATAGTATTAAGCCATTGGTACTATCAAGTTTTTAAAAACTTGATAGTACCAATGGCTTAATACTATCGATAGTATTCTAGCCTAATTCTATATATATATATATATATATATATGGCAATTTTTTATATACCCCTAACAATTTTTCAGTTTTCAGATTTACCTCTCTTAGAAGGCTAATATTAAAACTACCCTTCTTGCGTTCCAACTTCTTTCCAAAATACCACTAAAGTCCCGTTTGAAGCTGTCGTTATCTGTGTGAAATTACCATTTTGCCCTTTCAAATATACCCTAAACCCTAAAACCCTAAACTCTAAACCCTAAAACCCTAAAAAATTCTAAACCCTAAAACCCTAAACCCTAAATCCTAAACCCGGGCAAAATAGGTATATCTGATAGTTTTCAACTCCGATTATTATTTAACTCTAGTTTAACCCTAGTTAACTTAACAAAGGGAAACGATAGTTTTATTTTTAATAACGGTGAAACATATGATGGGTATATTGAAAAGAAAAAAATAAGAGAGGTAAATCAGATATTTCTTCATATTTCAGAAGTATAAAGGCAATTATTCCTATATATATATATATATATATATATATATATATATATATATATATATATATATATATATATATATATATATATATATATATATATATATATATATATATATATATATACATATACTTTAACAATACAGATAAATTAATGAGTGCAAAACAAAGTTTACATGACCATCAACTAAGTCATAGACAAGAGAATAAATAAGAAGACTAATTTCTATGTTCTAATTAGTAATTTGAATCCACTATTTTATAATGTTTATGTGAAAATTCAAGAATTTGAATAAAGAAGCAAGTTTGTCACTAATGGTTACGAACCTTTGAATGATGAAGTCAGAATTAATCGATTTAGTATGTTTCTTTCACGAAACTAATTGTTAGATGTGTCTCGAAATTAGTAATCATTTTCGATTTTATATTTTCAATTCGCTAACAGTTTCGCGATGCGATAAATTTTGAAAAATATTTTATTTTTTAAAAAAAAGGATATATGTGGTGGAAAGTAGAGCGCTCGATGCGATAAGAGAAACTCATTAAGAAATATCTTCTCTTTTTATTTTTTTTGCCCTAGAGACGAGATATTATTTTATTCCCTTTATAAGATAATGAAACTCTTTTTTTCTTCCGTAATTTTTTTCCTGCAAAGAATTTTTCTACGTAAATTTTTGTATTTTATTTTTTCTATTGTATATTTGTGATTTATTTGCTTTGTAATCATCTTTAATTTCGTTTTTTTTTTTTGTGCGTTCGTTGTAATATTAACTAAGATGCAAAGGGGAAGAGGTCAAAACTTTTTTTTTTTTTGTCTTCTCTCTTCTTACTTATATTTGAAATGTTCTAGGCTTTGATTTGATAAACAAAAATTCTCAAAATTTGAAAAAATAGTGATTGATAAGAACTAAGATCTCTACCATTGGGCATTCAAGGCCTTGTTTTGTGTTTGCATATGGATTTTATAACCTCCTATTTTTATCAACCGTCCCTAGTGCAAGTGGCAAAGGGTTTGGTGGTTGATACCCGAGACCCGGGTTCGAAGCCTAGTTGCTTCATATTTCCAGCTAAGTTTATTTACAAAATAAACGAAGCGGTAGCATGCTACCTTTCTCTCGAAAAAATAACCTCCTATTTTTAACTCCAATTTTAAATTGGAACCTCAATAAACTTGTTTGAAAAATTAAAAATGTCAATTTAATGTTAATTAAATGCTAGAGGAACCTTTTAGTAGAGAATAATCTCTTTCTTTTTTTCCCTGCCCCAAATTTTAGCAAAAATATAGAAAAATTGATCAGTATACAAATTATATCAAATCATAATAATAGACAACTAGCTGTACCTACGAAATTTTTTTTTGATTAAACAGGGATATTACCTATTTGAAAATAAGAACAGATAATACAGAGAGGTACCTCCCGTGCGATCACAGGCAAAGTGTCAGACTCACGCAAATATGAAGCAACAACAGAGCACAGAATAGGAGCCCACTACGGCTGCCACAGACACAACGGCAGCGGCAGGGGTTCTGCAACAAAACCAAATACAGCAGTAGCACAAAATCGATGAAAAAAATTGTGAGAAGACCTACAACATCGACAACTACACCAACCACATCACCCAAAGCATTAAGAGGCAGACCACATGTACAGCACGACATAAAGATCGAAAATTTAAGTAGTTCTTTTTGCTAACGACTAGCTGATGATCGATGCCGACATAAAGATTGAAAGAATCTTGGATTGTGCCTCTTCATAAGAGCATTCTAATGGTTGGTTAATATCCATTTAATAAAATGTTGTAATTGTACCATAACTTGGTCCTCTAATGGTTAGTTTATGAACATTCAAAAAATCTAATTGTACTTTTATTAACTTTTAATTTCTTTCTGGAGGCATTAATTCATGATTAAGTATTGGACTCTTCTAACAAGGAACCAAAAAGGTTTAATTTCTCCCCTATGGTAACCATAATTATTTGTTGTTAAATGCACCATAAATGGTTAATGTATTGTGCTCTTCTAAGAATATGGCTTAGAAAAAATCACTACAAGTTATATACCACTACAATAAAATTATGCTATATCGACAATTTTAAGTGTTTCTAAAATTTAAAAAAAGTGTCGCTGACAAAAATATCGACACTTATTATTAGTGTTGCTATATATGCCGTCGCTAGGGTGTATAGCGACATATTTTTGTAATGTGTCACAAAAATATATCTCTATAACCTAATTTTGGATATAGATTGAATATATATAAGACATTTATACAAGAGTGTCGCAAATATGTGTTCCTATAACCTAATTTTATTATAGTGTATAGTTAGAATTGTGGTCCTTGATAAGTCATTTATTTGTAATGAATAATAAAAATAGGAATATATAATTAGCAATTTGCAAATAGGAACATTTTTTATGCAAAACAATTATGACCAAATTGTTAAAGAATTGAGGAATCTCCGCATGTGGACGAACCTAAATGCGTGTATATTCTAATCATGATGCATTATTGTACATTCTAATGTTAAAATAACTTAAATTTGCATTATGAATTGTTTGGTGGCAAGAAACTCCTAATTCTTTGCCAAGAATGTTGCACATTTTTGGCCTCAATAAAACTCCAAGCATTAATTGGCTGGGTATGTACCAAAAATACTACTTAAATAAGCATATATGGCCTTGTGGGGCTTCAAAGGAGATCATGTAGCTTCAATACTCACTACAACAAAATTAGATTATAGGGACACATGTTTATATTCCATCTATATCCAAAATTAGATTATAGGGACACATTTTTTGGACACATTATAAAAATGTGTCGCTATACACCCTAGCGACGGCACATATAGCAACACTTATAATAAGTGTCGGTATTTTTATCAGCGACACTTATTTTATATTTTAGAAATACCTAAAAGTGTCGCTATAGCCTAATTTTGTTGTAGTGACTACCCCCACGTACCTTCATATATCCTCCTCCTCCTCCTCCTCCTCCTTTTGGTAGTGCTTCTTTTTGTTGCTCATGGTTACATCCAGTGATACATGGCATCAACTCAACCTCATCATTAAAATACTCAACTTCAAGCTCAACCGAGTCAACTCATGAGTCTAGAGCTTTTGCTGTAGTAGAAAGTTAAAACACGATAATAAAACCCAAAAGCATAGGGTCTAGTATATATGAATCTTCTACGTAGATGCTTTAGCTGATGCAACATTTTGAAGAAACTTTAATATAAAGGGTATTAGCATTTCTACGAACAACTTTACTATAACAGTGTATCTGAGCGGGCGGCTAAGCAAAAGAAGAAAAAATCATTAGATTCCATGAGCCAACTCATGTTTGCGAAAAATGGATTGGAATAGAAGGATAATTGAGGATCGACTTCATCTTGTTAAATTGAAATCAAATTAGCATACCGAATCGAAGGGAGCTCAACTCGGTGAGTCGATGGAACTATCACTACAACAAAATTAGGTTATAGGGACACATGTTTGTGACACTTTTTTACAAGTGTCTCATTTATAGTCCATCTATATCTAAAATTATGTTATAGGGACATATTTTTGGGATACATTAGAGTAATGTGTCGCTATACACCCTAGCGACGGCACATATAGCGACACTAATGACAAGTGTCGGTATTTTTTCCAGCAGTATTTTTTTTAGTATTTAACAACACTTAAAAGTGTCGATATAGCATAATTTTATTGTAGTGTATTAATTAAGTTTACATGAGCCCAAATGCACAAGTGGGCTAGCACAAGTTGCACAAGTCTACATGTTAAGAAAGCTCCTTGACCTAATTAGCCATTCCCTTACCCTGGACTCCACTTAACACTACAACAAAATTAGGTTATAGGGACACATGTTTGTGACACTTTTTATAAGTGTCCCATTTATAGTCCATCTATATCCAAAATTAAGTTATAGGAACACATTTTTGGGACACATTATAGTAATGTATCGCTATACACCCTAACGACGGCACATATAGCAACACTAATGACAAGTGTCGGTATTTTTTTCAGAAGTATTTTTTTTAGTATTTAACAATATTTAAAAGTGTCGCTATAGCATAATTTTGTTGTAGTATATTAATTAGGTTTATATGAGCCCAAATGCACAAGTGGGCTAGCACAAGTTGCGCAAGTGTGCATGTTAAGAAAGCTCCTTGACCTAATTAGCCATTCCCTTACCCTAAACTCCACTTAAAAAGTGCTCAACTGATAAGCTCCATAGGAGCAAAATTGAGTAGCCCAAAAGAGCTGAAGAATGAGGTAGTTGTGTGGATGGTCCCGGCAGGTTCTTTTCTTGTCCTTCTCTCTAGGACTTATTTTCACTCTCAAAATATTCCCACCAATGACATGCTCTCTGACAAACATATCCCAAATTTGCAGTGCCCAGCAGCTTCTATCTTTATAGCTAGCTAGTGCTTTGAATTGGCGGCCCCACAAATTTCCCCATGAATGAAAATAACAATAATAAGAATTAAAAGCAACAGATGCAAAAATACTTTACTTTTTTTCTATTTAAAGCTCCTTTCCTTCAATTCCTATGTTTCCTTCCTACTCTTTACTTTCAAACCATAGCTATCCTTTCCCTCTTTTTTTCCCCCTTCAACCATGCCAGAAAACCACAAGCAAGAAGTAATCTCTCTCTCTCTCTCTAACAAACACAGACACACAAATATATATATATATATATGCAGGAGTTGAAGGACCCAAATGATGGATTATAATGTTTATGTTTATTAGGTTATTTGGCCGAGATTGGTGTCCAACAAGCTGTTCCGAAGGCCGGTGATCAGCAGCAACTCCTTCGTCGCAGACTTTCCGAGCTCCGACATGATTCTAGACACCGCGAAAACCGACCAACACATCGAGTCACCACCGAGGAGTTTCGATGATCCCAAGGATACTCACAAGATCAAGTAAGCCTAAAACAAATCATTTTCCAAAGAAACAACTTAGAACACAATATAATTGTTGTATCAACATTACTTTTCGGTGTTAAGGCTTTTTGCGAGCACATGGAATGTCGGAGGTGTCGCACCACAGGATGATCTTAACTTGGAAGATTGGTTAGATACGAAGAATAACTCCTACGACATCTATGTTCTTGGGTATATAATTATTTACTTCCTTCCTTGAGTAAAAAAAATTACAAGTTTAATTGAATTGATGCATGCTGTTGTAGACTAGATAGTGATAGCTAGTAACTACATGCAGGTTCCAGGAAATTGTGCCGCTTAGCGCCAAAAACGTCCTAGAGCTCAAAAAGAACCGAATCTCAACAAAGTGGAATTTACTTATTAGGGATACATTGAACAAGTCATTGTCCAACTTCGATGGCGACCAAGAATCTAAGGTAGGGGGGGAGAAGCAAAGAGTGCATCCTGTCAAGGAGGGCGGCTGCACGTCGGCAAGGGAGAGTTTCGCGACAGACTTCCAGTGCGTCGTGAGCAAGCAGATGGTCGGAATTCTGGTGTCGGTTTGGGTGAGAGGCGATCTCCGGCGGCACGTTCGCCACCCAAGTGTCACTTGTGTCGGCTGCGGTGTACTTGGCTGCCTAGGAAACAAGGTACACTACAACAAAATTAAGTTATAGGGACACATGTTTGTGACACTTTTATATAAGTGTCCTATCTATATTCCATCTATATCCAAAATTAGGTTATAGGGACATATTTTTGAGATACATTACAAAAATGTATCGCTATATATCCTAGCGACGGCACATATAGCAACACTTACAATAAGTGTCGGTATTTTTATCAGCGACACTTTTTTTAAATTTCAGAAACACTTAAAAGTGTCGCTATAGGCTAATTTTGTTATAGTGGTATATATATATATATATATATATATATATATATATATATATATATATATATATATATTTGTAATTGAATGGCATGTATATAGATTATTATTACTAAGCAAATAATTGTATTGTAGTTATCAAAGTGATGTGTTGTAATAACTAAGGTAAATAACTAGTTACCTTAGTTACTAATTTACCTAATAACTAAGGCAACTAGCTAGGATGTGTAAAGATAATACTAGTCCAAATAAAACTTTTCCATTTGTTTCAATTTTGTGTTCGGAATTTGGTTGTGTAGGGTTCGGTATCGGTTAGGTTTTGGTTGCACAATACGAGCTTCTGTTTCGTGTGTTGTCATTTGGCTTCGGGAGGTAAAGAAGGGGATGAGATGCATAGAAATTCAGATGCCATGGAGATACTACGAAGGACGAGTTTTCCGCGTGAACATGCTCTTGATTTAGCGCGAAAGATCTTAGATCATGAGTAAGTAATTGCTCAAGATTAATATTTTAGCTATATAGGTAGTTTAATTAATCTAGGGTCGTTATATAGAATTTCTATTACGTACGTAGAAGAATTAAAAGAGAGTGAAGCATGCATGCATGCATTAATTATTATTACTGCATAAAACATATATATATTACTGGGTGATGATAAATTGTTGATTTAAATTGTGAGTTTGATCTCAAGAAGTAAATCTCTTAATTTGTGAGCTGATCTTTACAGAAAAATTAAATTAGGTAGTTGAACTGCTTGATCTAAAATCAATGCCTAAGTTATTGTTTTATGAAAAAAAAATTAAGGAATTGTCACATCAATATATGACATATGCTAACCACTAAAAAGCAAATTGCATGTTTGTAATTTAGCCGAGACCAATCACTACAACAAAATTATTCTATAGCGACACTTTTAAGTATTTTTAAAATCTAAAAAAAATATCATTGGCAAAAATTCCGACACTTATCATTAGTATTGCTATATGTGCCGTCGCTAAGGTGTATAGCGACACATTTTTAAAATGTGCCCTAAAAATGTGTCACTATAATCTAATTTTAGATATAGATGGAATATAGATAGGATACTTATACAAAAATATCACAAATATGTATTCCTATAACCTAATTTTGTTGTAGTGAATCTGGCTCAAAAGTAAATAGATCCAATTCACAAAATAACACCACAATGCAAGCTTGGTTTATTAATTACCTAAAGGGAAAATGAAAGTGATGTAACTTATAGCATATTAATGTATTCTACAATTCATGCATGAATTATAACAAAATCTCAACAAGTTGTATTATTTAGCTTCGTTTCAAAGTTTGAGCTAATTGGTTTTGTTTTTCTCCTAATCGTACGCAGTCGAATAATCTGGCTCGGAGATTTGAATTATAGAATCTCATTGCCCGAGTCGACGACGCGGTTATTAGTCGAACGAAAGGAATGGAAAGTTTTGTTAGAGAATGATCAGGTACTTAATTGTGTTAACACATATATTCTCAAATTAATCACTACAACAAAATTAGCTTATAGGGACACATATTTGTGACACTTTCGTATAAGTGTCATATCTGCATTCCATCTATATCCAAAATTAGGTTATAGGGACACATTTTTAGGACACATTATAAAAATGTGTTGCTATACACCCTAGCGACAACACATATAGCAACACTTATAATAAGTGTCGGTATTTTTGTCAGCGACACTTATTTTAGATTTTAGAAATACTTAAAAGTGTCGCTATAACCTAATTTTGTTGTAGTGAATATATATATATATAGAATTAGACTAGAATACTATCGATAGTACCAAGCCATTGGTGCTATCAAGTTTTTAGCCGTTGGATGAAAAAATATGCGGTTGGGATTATAGTGGTCCCCTAGGATTTACTAGATGGTTGGTTGAATAGTAAAAATCTTAGGGGACTACTATAATCCCAACCGCATATCTTTTTATCCAACAGCTGAAAACTTAATAGCACTAATTGTTTGTTGCTATTGATAGTATTCTAACCGGACTATATATATATATATATATATAAATTCTAATGATCAAATTATCTGATCTTAATTTCTACTCATAATTCATCCAGTTACTTGGGGAGGTTTTGGAAGGTCGGGCTTTCGACGGTTGGTGCGAGGGCACCATCAAATTCTCCCCTACCTACAAATATTATCCCAACTCCGACGCATATTATGGGTGCATTCAAGGCAAAAAAGGCGAGAAAAAACGCGCACCTGCATGGTGATTAACTAATTAATATTTTAAAATCTGTGTTTATGTGATTGATTTTTATAAACTTATTACATTTCCTTTCGCTTAGGTGTGACCGGATTCTCTGGTATGGCAAGGGTATGAATCAAAACCGGTATGATCGGTGCGAGTCGAGGATGTCGGATCACCGGCCTGTGAGAGCTCTTTTCACTGTGGAGGTTAAAGCATTGAGAAATTCAAACTCTTTAAGAAGCTTCTTTTTGTCTGAGAGGTTCAATATAATAAAAGGTCATGGTGAATTGTTTCGCAAGGATGAGCGTATCATGAGAAGTGGAAGATTCGGCGAAAATATTTAAGCCCCTTCTTTTTTTTCTACAAATTTTTGAGTACATGATGATAAATACTAACCAAATGAACTCTCTAACTTCGTAAGAGAACTTAGGAAAAGCTATTTTGAATGCATGTTTCCTCTTCAGATATAAAATATAGAAATGTTTAGACACAGATATAATCATATAGAGTGTGAAGCCTTTTTTTTTTAAAAAAAAAAAAAGAAAATTAACAACTCCTCAAATTACATGGATCCAAGTAATATAATGTTGATTGAAGTATTGCTTGTGAGAGAATAATTAAATTGCATGGAGTTAGGAACTTTTTAATACATTGTGCATTGATTTAAGGATATCTAAAAGTGTACACCCCATAAAGGGTGTACATCCTACACCCCACTCTATCCTGGGGTGGGGTGGATTCCACTAGTCACATCGAAGTGACCAGTGGAGGAAGCCCCACCCCAGGATGGGGTGAGGTGTAGGATGTACACCCCTTATGGGGTGTACACCTAGCATCCTCCTTTATTTAATGCCTATATAAACTAGTGAAATGCTAGATGTACACCCCAATTGGGGTGTACATCTTACACCCACCCCATTCTGGAGTGGGGTGAATTTCACTCGTCCCATTGATGGGACGAGTGAAGGAATATCCATCCCAGGATGGGGTGGATGTAGGATGTACACCCCATTTGGGGTGTACAGGTAGCACTCCTCTATAAACTATGGTGGGTGGGTAAGAATAGGACAAGTTTTGCCTATATTGTAAAGTTTGTGTGGATAGGATTGAAGTAGGTTATGAACTATGAACACAAAACAATTGCAACTAGCTAGCATCATGGACCAAACTTTTCTATTGGGTGTATCCTTTGTCCCTATATATATATATATATGGTTTCTTTTATCCATAACAACTAATAAAAGGACCAAGAGTTTGGTGTGGTGGTGGATCAATTGTAGAAAAATATATATATGGGTTTGTTTATGACTGTGTCTCTCCCCTCTTTTCTAAGTTGAAGGAATCGAATTAAGAAGAGATAATACAACTTATTTTATATATATATGTATACGAGCTCCTGCAAAAGGGATCAATATATGTAAGTTGGCTTTTAGTATTTATTTATCCAATAATATTTCTGAATTGGTCCTTATGATATATGACCACTTATTTCTTAGCTAATATCAGAATCTCTATTCCCACCAAGTGACATACTTGATAGTTTAGTATGTAGAGGAGGGAAAATACATGACTTAATAGTGGATGTCCTACTCTCACTCTTTTTTTTCTTTCATTTAGTAGTTTGGGGTGGTAGCTGTTAGAAATACGCAACTAATTTACTTAAAGTGTACAGATACAGCACCCACGGATCTCGACCGGACTCAATCCACCTGGACATTGGGTCTATTGTTGGGCCTTTTGCTGTTAGGTCTATTGTGAACCGCAGCCCCACTCAACTTATTGGGTTCACCCAACTCAACTTATTAGTCTTCTGGGTCTATTATCACGAGGCAGAAAGTTGAACCTATTTAATCCATAAATAAATAGCCAATATAGAGTTGAAAAAGATTAATGTTACACACCATTTAGTTTTATTAGCTCTACATATTAAATCAAGGGTAAAATGTATGCATAATAGTTTCCATGATTTTTCCACCGACTATATATATAGACGTAGCGTAATTAGTTAAGTACGTGATAGTGAATATATGAGATTTTATATACGAAATTATATTTCTAAACGAATTCATTTAAAAAAAATAAATGGAGTGAATAGCCTACTTCTTTTCTCTCAAAAAAAAAAATCAACTACTGAGCACATGATATAATAATGAACACTAACATTAGTGGCGCAGGACTAAGTCGCGGTGAATGGAAAGAAGCACAAAAATGAAAAAAAAAGATATGAAGAACAAAATTTGTTGACAAAAGTGAAAATATTCACTACACCAATAATAAAAATTAGTGGCAAATATATTGTGGCCACATAAATTATTGCCACTAAATTTTCATAATTAATGGCAATTATATAAATATTGCCACCGATATTATTATTTTTTGGTGGCCAAACATTATCGCAACCAAATAAAAATAATAATAATAATTTTTTTTTCAAATCAAAATTTATTAGTTTCGGTGGTGACATATTATTGTCACCATATAATTTTTTATATTTAATTTTTAGTGGCGAAAACTTGTCGCCACCAAATATATATATATATATATATATATATATATATATATATATATATATATATATATATATATATATATATATATATATATATCTTTTTTCTTTTTTCTTTTTTTTTTTTTTGTGGCCATAATTTATAGTCACCATATAATCTCTAATTTTTTTTTTCAATTAGTTCTATTATGGCAATATTTTTTTTTGCTATCAAATAATATTTTTTTTTCATTTGGAGGCAAGAATTTATGGCCACTATATAGTTTTCAATCTTTTTTATAATTAATTTTTTATAGCAAAAATTTTTGGCCACCAAATAATTTTTTTGTTTTTATTTGATGGCCATAATTTATGGCCACCATATTCTCAAAAGACAAGAATAAAAAATATTCGGCCCAAAAAATTCGGCCTAAAATTTGGTCTAATAAAAATCACTAAAAACCCAGCCCGAATAACCAAAAAAAAAAAAAAAAAAAAAAAAAAAAACAATCAAAACACTTTCTCCCGATCAACTCTCTCTTCCTTTTCGACACCGATCTCCTCTCCGACTCCACACCAACCCGCGGGATAAGATGGTAATCGCTTGTAGATTTTGATGTTTGGTTTCGTATCAATATTTTTGATGTAATTTTTGCTTAATTTTTTTTATTTTTTATATTTATTAGGTCTCTAGTTGCTCTAATTTAGCATTAATTGCTCGGATTTGGTTCTACTTGCTGCCTGATCGATTGTGGTTTGCTTTGATGGGAGGTTTTGATTGTCCTGGCGAACTATATATGCAACAATTACATAATGATAGAGGTAGAGAAAAGAAAAGATGAATTTAAATGGAATGTCATGTTAGAGTCATGTTAGAATTTAATTGACAAGTTGCAACCGAAGTGATACTTATTATTTTCTCCATCTACTCTTAGGTACCGTTTAGTTCGGGGATAAGAAAAATTTTGTTATACCGGGGATAGGTATAGATTATGGTATTAGCAGGAATTAGTGTAAATTTGTGTTTGGTTGGGTTTATGAGTTATACCGGGTTTAAAGAAAATTGTGTTTGGTAAATTATATAGGAATAAGGAGAATAAGATGAATAAAAAAAAATTGTGTTTGGTTGAGGAATAAGAAGAATTGAGAGTGGATAATTATGTGTTTTGACTATTTTGCCCTTTAAAATAAAGTTTAAATGGGAGTAAAACTTTTAATTTTTAAATTTATATAAATTTTAAAAAATACATAATAAAAATTAAAGTTTAAGTTGGAGTAAAAATTTTAAATGAGAGTAAATAAAAATTAATTTTTAAATTTTAAGTGGGAGTAAAAATTTTAATTTTTAAATTTATATAAATTTTAAAAAAATTATAAAATAATTGTATAAATTTTATAAATTTAAAATTAATAATTTTTTTTCAAAAATGAAATAAAATAAAATTTTTAGATTTATTAAAAAATAAGTTAAAAAATAGTATTTATTAAATAAAAAATTTTAAAATTTAAAATTTATAAATTTAAATATCTTTTAAAATTTAAAATTCTAATTTAAAAAAATAAAAAAAACTAATTTTATTAGTGTATGGAAAAAAAGGAAAAAAAAAAGAAAAAGAAAAAAAAAGTGCCGTGGAGAGAGAGAGAGGAGGAGGTGTAGAGAGAGAGAGAGGACTTCGATTCTCGTGCCAGGAATGGGACGAGCCCAATTCCAGGTGGGGGTGGGAATTCCAATTCCCACCCCCATCCCAGCTATTCCAGAATAGCTGGAATAGCAATTCCAACTATTTCCATTCCCGTTTGGAAATGGATTCAGGGATAAGGGGATTATTCCCCTCTTATCCCTGTTACCAAATGGGCCTTATTGTTTTTGAATTTCGAGTTACTTTTAGGAAGGAGTGGATGAACAAAAGTAGCAAGGCATGAAGAGTGTGGGAACTAAATGTTGGTGTGAACTAAATAGCATGAATGATCCCATGGCCCCATTGTTACAGTGTACAATTTCCCACTATAGTATCCACAGCCAATGTACATTTGTTGAAGTTAGGGCACCACTGATATACTTAATTTGCATTTCACCCTTCTATATGTGTATTAGAAATACTAATTATTATCCCAACTCAATTGCAAAGCCAATTCAGCATTAAAGAGGACTAAGTAACTTAAGGCAAATAAGAAAAAGAACTTGGTCAGTCATAACACAACCCTCACTGTTACGGCTTTTTGGTGTTGGCATATTTCGTGAGTCAAGTCAGTAAGTTGAGTCGGAGTCTTAAAGGGATCAAATTGTCAATCAGCAATCAAAGACTTAGAGAAGATTCAACAAGAGCTCAAGTTGACACTCAGTGTCTTGAGTCTTGAAGGTTGAAGATGAAGAATTGTGGATCAGTTACATCAATCTCAAGAAGAAAGTATTCAAAAGGATCAGGTATGTTTAACTAAATAATTTTGGTGATCCGAATACTTTCTTATAGTGTAGAAACACTTGGATGAATTTTTAATTGCATAAAAATCAAAAACTGGACATGGGACATGTTCAGGATCCGGATCAGATGATCCAATCCGGATCCCGAAGGGTATTAGTTCATGTGCAAATCCAATCCGGATCCAAGCCTATTCCGATCCGGATCCCGAACATTGGATGTTGCTGAATTCATGAACGATCCGGATCGGGCCTTGCGATCCGGATCCCGAACCCTTGGATTTCTGGAATCGTCAATCTCGTTACGACGATCCGGATCGCAGTAATCCCGATCCGGATCGCCGTCCTGAAAATTTCCAGATAAGGTATGTTTTTGATTCTTATCTCTTTCCAAAGGTTTCTAAACTATAAATAGACATTTAGGGTTTCTCAAAAACGTGGGAGCACGGCCGATCATTTTATAAAACACTTGAGAGCAACCCTAGAGGCTAGTTTTTTATCGTTCTTCTTATAGCCTCTTTTAGGTCAATTCGATGGTTCTTTCAAGAACATATCTTTTGTCGAATTGATCTAATCTTTGCTTAGAGATTTTTCCCATGGATCTTCATTGATAATCTAAGCAAAGGATCACCATCGAAGCCAATATTCTTACCGGCTGAGTTTGCGTCGTGGATTCGACGTGGCACCGTGGATTCGGTGTGTTGAAGGCGTTTCGTGGATTCGAAACGTGTGCTCGTGGATTCGAGTGGCGTTCGTGGATTCGAACGTGTGCAGTGGACGTGCAAACGGTGGAGCGCAAGGTCCGAAGAAGTTGAAGGAGGGGTTAAATCCGTGGAGACGGTAATCACCTTGTTATTCTTCTTTTCTTAGTGGATTGTTATTGCGTGGAATCCAACCGGTCAGCGCAAGGTCCGAAGAAGTGAAGGAGGGGTCGAGTCCGTGGAGTCGGTAATCACCTTGTTATTCTTCATTTCTTAGTGGATTGTTATTGCGTGTTGGTCCCGTGGTTTTTCTCCTGGATTGGAGTTTCCACGTAAATCTCGGTGTTTGATTTTTATTTTCCGCATTTTTTTTTATTTTTGCACTGAGATTGGTTTTTTAAATATTACACCTATTCACCCCCCTCTAGGTGTTTGATAGTACCTTTTAGATCCTTGTGGATCCTAATAACCTCGACACTCACTACAATAAAATAGATTATAGCGACACTTTTAAGTGTTTCTAAATCTAAAAAAGGTGTCCGGACAAAAATACCGACCTTATTGTAAGTGTTGCTATATGTGCCGTCGCTAGAGTGTATAGCGACACATTTTTGTAATGTGTCCAAAAAATGTGTCCCTATGATATAGATGGAATATAGATAGGACATTTATATAAAAATATTACAAACATGTGTTCCTATAACCTAATTTTGTAGTAGTGCCCGATATTATCAAAAAGATTTGACATTATCCAATCTTATCAAGTAGTCCTTTAATCCCTCCCACCAGGTATAGAAATAACATAGCACAAGCTTTGCATCTTTCCCCTCTTAATGTACTCTTGCTGAATCACTAGATGGTAGCTGTCTGCTTATCAGTTTTAAAATAGACATTGGCACCGAAGTCAAGCATCTCTAAAGTGATTACCATACACTACAACAAAATTAGGTTATAGAGACACATGTTTGTGACATTTTTGTATAAGTGTCCTATCTATATTCCATCTATATCCAAATTAGGTTATAAGGATACATTTTTGGAGACACATTATAAAATGTGTCACTATACACCCTAGCGACGGCACATATAGCAACACTTACAATAAGTGTTGGTATTTTTGTCAGCGACACTTTTTTTAGATTTTAGAAACACTTAAAAATATCGCTATAGCCTAATTTTGTTTTAGTGATAGCAAATGCCACTAAACTGGACGATAGATATGAACATACAAATATGAACAAATATATTAAATAAAAATTAAGTATTCATGCCAAAAAAAAAACATATATAACAACAATTAGTGAATCTGTCAAACATACAGATCATACATAAACTAACAGTTCCATCATAACCGAACAGAACAAATTAAAAGGATCAATTACCAACCTTTAACTTTGTCAGGAGAAAGTGCAATGTCTACCGTTTGTTTCGGGGCTAGAACAGGGAATAAGAGGTTTATCCTCCTTATTCTACCAAACGCACCAAGAATTATTCGGTATAGTAGTTCCAGTACAAGTAGAATAAGCTGGAACAACAGTTCTTACCTATTATTTTATAATTTTTTTTTTTTTTACCAAACTACCCCTCCTCCCCTCCTTTCTCTCTTCCAAATACACTCTCATCATCACAAATTTCTCTCTCTCCTTTCTCTTTTTTCCTTCCCAATACACTCTCATCATCACAAATCTCTCTCTCTCCTCTCTCTCTTTTCCTTCCCAATACACTCTCATCATCACAACCTCTTTATTCTTCTTATTTCTCATTCTCATACCAAACACAAAATCTCTTATCCCTGGAACCGAACCAAACGCTTTTTCGCTCTTGTTCCGTACTTTATACCTATCCCCAGAATAGCTAGTTCTAGCTTATCCCGTTACCAAACGGTACCTAAATGTCGCCTGAATGAAGTTATGAAGATAACTAAGCTGCTTAAACACAGTCACCTGGCATGGATTCTAAAGTCAGTTTATCTTATTGACCAAGAAATAATACGAATACGCAGCGAAAACCAAGTGTGTGTAATCAAAAGAATATGTGATTAACACCGATTATTTTAAATCAATGAATCAAAAAATCTTAACTGTTTTACCTAACTGTATCCTTTCCTAGCTTTATTTCCTTGTCATTTTCTTCAAGCCCCTCACATTAAAATAATGCATATGATATGTGATATTTGGTAGGTAAAATTATATGAAAACCCCTCAACTATCAGCGCCCCTACCCTTTTTGCAACTGAATGATTTTACTTTTAGTCAAATAAATTAGAAATTGTATTAAATATTTTGATTTTTAAGTTAAAAAAAATAGAAGGGTGTAATCTCAATATTTTCTGTAGTTGAGGGGGTCTCCATAATTTTTACCACCTATTAAAGGTCAAAATGGGATCAAAATGGCATATATTGACTAACTACTTACCTAAGGTATCATCTGTATTGTTTTGTGAAGCAATACATACAGGTTTAGGCGACTAATCCTATGGCTTAGGCTAATTTTCTTGCTTAATCTATCTAGTTTTGTTGAGTCCGGCTCTTCTATTTTTGGCTTAATGTAAAGATAGTTATTTTACAGTATTAAAAAGTTCATCATTGCTTCGTAATAACTACTAGCGGCATCCATAAGACAAATATGCAGTAAAATAACCCTAACTTCTCCAGCAGGAGATGGCTTTATTCAAGCTAAGCCATTGCTTATTCCGGCTAGAGTTGCTGATCAGGAGCAGAGTATCTAAATGCGAAAGTGGAAATGCAAACTCATATAGTTTTATTTTTTTGACTCTTTTTTGATTGATTGGAAACTCTGGAATCTTATGATTAAGGTCCAATTTTTTTTTTTTGCTGTATTTTTGCTCTTTGCTTAGAGGGTTTGTGTAAATTAGATAGAATATGGATCTCTTTTTAGTTACTGAAAATAACTTTCTTTAATATAGAATGAGCAATAGTTGTAGTTCCTTAAGAAATCTCTAATAATTTTTGTCTACTACTTTTCAGTTACTTTTACTAATACACGATAATAGAGATAGACAAAAGCTGGATATTTCTTCAAGATAGAACTCTTCCTGAATTTGAGAAAGGTGTTGATGAGTTCTTAGACTATGCTTTTCAGCAATTGGGGGATGTAAGGAGAATTCATTGTCCTTGCACTAGATGTAACAATATGATACTTAAGACAAGGGATGATGTTAAAGCTGACTTATTCTTTAATGGAGTGATTCAACATTATACCACGTGGAATCATCATGGTTGGATGAATCTGATTGTAGTACTGAATCGGCAGACGAGGACACAAGAAGTGATTATGGGCGTGAAAACATGAATAAAATGGTAGATGACTTATTTGGACATAATGAAGCAACAACTTCTCATCAACCTGAGGAGCCTAATAGTGATGCACAAAAATATTTTCGTCTTGCACAAGAATGCGAACAAGATGCCTATCCAGGTTGTAAGCGGTATTCTAAATTAAAATTTTTAGTGACTTTATTGAATTTGAAATGTCTTAATGGATGGACAGATAAATCAGTCACAATGTTATTAGAGTTTTTATACGACTTCTTACCAAATGGTGCAGATATTCCTAAATCTTATTATGAAATGAGAAAAATTATTAAGGACTTAGGATTTGACTATATTAAGATCGAAGCATGCAAAAATGATTGTGTTCTATATTGGAAGGACCTTACGGATGCTAGTGAATGCCCAACTTGTGGTGCTAGTGATGCCCAACTTGTGGTGAGTCTAGATGGACAACAAGTTCGAAAAAAGAAGATGCTACATTAAGGAGGAGGAAGAAGACACCGCATAAGGTTCTTTGATATTTTCCTCTAACACCTCGACTACAGAGATTATACACAAATGTAGAGACATCAAAAGCTATGAGGTGGCATAGTGACCTTCGACCTGATGATGGTGTTTTAAGACATTCCGCCGATTCAATGGCTTGGAAGTCTTCTGATCACAATCATCCTGAGTTTGGTAAAGAGTCACGTAATGTTCGATTGGATTTAGCAAGTGACGGATTCAATTCCTTTGGGAATATAAGTACTTCACACAGTGTTTGACCTGTTGTTGTAGTTCCATACAATTTGCCTCCATAGATATGTATGAAGGTTCATTATTTTATAACTATCTTGATCATTAATTAATCAAATGCCACGTTTATATATAGTGTGTGTTTAGTTTGTACCTTCTTTTGATCTTGGGTTGAGTCAAATCGGTTAACACATCAAGTTGGTTCATGAAAATGTTAGGTGTATGAAATACACCAAATTTATTTTGAAATTAGATTTCTATTGGTGCAATATTCATTTTTATTCGTACAAGGCTAGTCTAATTAACAGTGGTTGACTTTGACTGAACTAATTAATTAATTAATTATATATATATATAGAGAGAGAGAGAGAGAGTCCGGCTACTATACTATTGATTGTATCAAGTATTTGGTACTATCAAATTTTTTATCCTTAGATCAATCACTTTAATTATTTTTATCCATTAAATTTTACTATTTTTTCAACCACCCATTAAACCCAAGGGGCCCACTATCATCTCAACCACATATCTTCTAATTCAACGGTTAAAACTCGATAGCACCAATGACTTGGTAGTACTATCATCTCAACCACATATCTTTTAATTCAATGGTTAAAAACTTAATAGCACCAATAACTTGGTACTATTAATAGTATTCCAACCTATATATATATATATATATATATATATATATCAACCACACATCTTTTAATTCAACGTTAAAAACTTGATAGCACCAATGACTTGGTAGTACTATCATCTCAACCACATATCTTTTAATTCAACGGTTAAAAACTTAATAGCACCAATAACTTGGTACTATTAATAGTATTCCAACGTAGCTATATATATATATATATATAATATATAATATATATATATATATATATATATATATAATACAAAGAGAGAGAGAGAGAGCTAGACTGGAGTGCTATTAATCCCACCAAGTCATTAGTGCTATTAAGTTTTTAACCGTTGAATTAAAAGATATGTGGTTCAGATGATAGTGGGCCTCTTGGGTTTAATGGGTGGTTGGGAAAATAGTAAAATATAATGGATGAAAATAATCAAAGGGTTGATCTAACAGTAGAAAACTTGATAGCACCAAATGTTTGGTACTATCGATAGTATACTAGCCGGACTCATATATATATATATATATATATATATATATATATATATATATATATATATATAATATATATATATATATATATTAGGCTACTATGCTATCGATAGCATCGAGTCCTTGGTGTTATTAGGTTTTTGACCCTTGGATGAGGAGATGTGTGATTAGGATGATAGTGTGCCCCATTGGTATTAGGGCTGAAATGTGTTGTTAACCATCGACCGGATCGGCCCCGAGGGTTGACCCTTTAAATGTGATGGACCTCGTGCCAAAAAGGGATCAAGCGATCGGACCGAGGAGGGATCTGCTCGGCTGGATTCTTCTCAATATCTACAACAAAATTAGGTTATAGGGACACATGTTTGTGACATTTTTGTATAAGTGTCATATGTATATTCCATCTATATCCAAAAGTAGGATATAGGGACATATTTTAGGACACATTACAAAAATGTGTCGCTATACATCCTAACGACGGCACATATAGCAACACTTACAATAAGTGTCGGTATTTTTGTCAACGACACTTATTTTAGATTTTAGAAATACTTAAAAGTGTCGCTATAGCCTAATTTTGTTGTAGTTATATCTAACTCTCACAGAGTTGGCCTAGAGAAGCAGAACTAAAATTTGGAGACAAGAATTTGACACGGCCGAAATAGTCGATTTTGGAATTGTATTGCTCGAAAGAGATTACAGGGAACGATTACAATTAAGACTACTCCTATGAAAGTTGTAAGAAAAGCAGTAAATGCGGGTATGAAAGGCTAGCTAGAAAAGCTGTAAATGCAGACATTTAAAGGTATTGAAAAGCAGGGGTGGTCACTGGCTTAGGAGATTGTAGGACCCTTTTTTCTTCGATAGTTTGGCTATTTATACCCATTCAAACCACATGCATATTCGCAGATTTGGGTAATCAGCGTGATCTAAGGGAAATCATCGCATATCTTTCAACTACTTTCCTTTGAGTCGATTCTTCTCAATGAGATAGTAGCTGTTTTCCGTCCATATTCATCCCCTAATCGGCGCGCCGAAGCGTGATCTTCGACGCTTTCCAATGCTGGTGTCTCTTGCCATTTCGTGGTCAGTTACGAGATCCACGTCCAAATATCGTACTGTTTCCTATCAGGGTCTTTCCTTTTGTGGCTCGAGCAGCCGAGAGTTGAACCTGACCTCGCCTCTTCCTCATTCGACTAAGGCGATGTCACGCCCCGGGGTCGAACTGCCCCGGGCTCGCCAACAGATCCGCCGCCCATACAGGAACTCCCGCATAGACATAGCGTCTAACCTGCAAAAGATAGTACTGCAGCTATGCAGATATCAGAGCTGGAAAGTAAACTGCTGTAAAACTAAAATCCACCACTGTACAACTGAAATAAAGATACAGTATCCATCCCCCAAAATAATCCATACATCATCCTCTGATACAACATCTAAGAACTCAAACGGGAAGGTAAACTAAAATAATAATACATCAGTGTACAGGCTCACAGTACAAGTCAGATCCTCACAATACACCAGTCTCTCAAAATAAAGAAAACTCTCAAAAGAGTAAATATACTAATCTAACTGACTGTACTATAAATCTCCAAAAGGGGATACATCTACTCTCCAAGGACAGATAGGGATCTAGCTCGCGACTCCCTCGCCTCGAACAAATTAAAGAAACACCAACAACAGAGGTAGAAACTGGCGAAGATGCCTTTGCAAAACTGTCACCGACAGAGGGTGTGAGAACTACACCGTCACGTATTCTCAGTGGGTACCGTCACCAGGCCTGACGGTCTGCCCACTAAGTCCACTAGAGGCATAAAGTAACAGATGCAGTACTATAAAGGAAAGGCTGAAAATAACTATGTAGCTATTATGCCTCTATCTAAATGCTTAAAGGGTAATACAGATGAAATATGATACATCTACTACCTCTCGATAAAATAATCACCCAATCTACACTGACTGCCACAAAGGGTCCAGTCAAACCTGCGCCCACCTACTGCCATTACATCCACGGAGGACTGGACTTACATAGGGCGTCCGTGACTGCCTAAAAAAGGCCCAACCAAAGAGACTGCGTCGACAAGTCGCGATAGCAAAGTAACAGGCCTAGCTCCGTAGCGGCACTCGAGGGGCGCGACCCCACCGAGGAAAGTATCTGCGCATCTCTGTTGAGCTCAATATGGCTCATGCAGGCTATAATCCAAATCCACGATCAACAAGATCAACAATACTCGAATCACATCTCTAACTCACAAGCTGAAAAACTCGACAGTCGACAATTATATCATTCTGTTAATAAAATTCAGATACCATGAGTTAAAAGGCTGACTATAGTTAACTAAAAATAAATTAAAAAATTTAACTCTTTATACATATAATTTATTATTTCAATATTGATTAGTGTCATCTTTTTTATTATTATTTTTTTATTTATGGCAACTGCGAGACCGACGATGACGACAACGACAACGCTTAAGACGAGGACCTCCTCGACCGCAACATAAGGGGAAAAGAAAAGAAATATAAGTTTTTATATGAACAAATTTATAAGGGTAAAGTAGTCAATTTACGTTTCTTTCGTTAAAAAACTAACTGTGGATTAAACGGTAAGGACATATATAAACGAATCAGATTTTTTGGAGGGATAAATTTACAAATCATAAAATTTTTAAAAAGATAAATTTGATCACCTAACAAGTTTTATAGGGTCTTTTCCGGAATGTAATAATTTTACAGGAATATGTATTTATGGGTTAATTTTATACAGTTCCTTGTAAATATATCGAATAACATATATATTCCTACAAAATTCAACTTTTTATATTTATCCCTTCAAAAGTCTTAAATTATTCATATCTGTCCCTATGGTTAATATTTATTAAAAAAAATATAGTTAACTATTAGTTAAATACTTAATCTTGGTTAATTAGTGATGTAAATTTATCCTTTTACCCTCTCAGATATTATATTTAACTATAACTATATTATTTTAATAGCTTAGATTTTTAGATGGACGTATTTGTTAGGACAAAATTTACATTTCAATTATATTCTATTAAAAAATAAAGGCTAAATTATAGAAAATATTACTATAAAATTTCTATTTTTTATTTTTTTTCCTAACTTTAAAAATCTACATTTTACCCCCTCCTAATTATTGAATTATGCACTTACCTCCTGCCGTCATCGTTCCGTAATGATCCTGTTTATTTGAGGTCACATTTGATGTGCTGGAGGATGTGATGACCCGGATCTCCGCAGAGCTGCTACAGTGCGTTGGGGTGGCTGTTGGAGGCCTACATGGTGTGTTGGAGGTGTTTGGGGCATAATTGGGCACAAGAGTTGGACTTCGGGCCCAAATGGATCATGTGAGTGATCGGAGGACCCCGTGGAGGGTTTAGAAGTGGTTTCGCGCGAATCGGATATTTAAATTTGGCTCCGCGCGAAGTTTGGGCTAAGAATACACTTCCGGGAGCCTTCGGCAATTTTTAGAGTTGGAATTTGGCGAAACGGACGTCAAATTCGGATTCAGCGCGCGAAAACGGTCAAAATGGACTACCCACTTGATATTTTTGAGCTCGGGTTACTGTTCACGCCGGAACAGTGATTCCGGCGATCGCCGGCGGCGGCGGCGGCGGCGGGCAGCGGCGGAGAGCGGCGGCGCGGCCTCGGGCAGGCGGCGCGCGGCGGCGGGCAGCGCGCAGCGCGCGGGCAGGGGCGCGGGCAGGCGCGCGGTCCACGCACCGGCGTGCACCAGAGCGGGGTGCCACGTGGCAGTTTCCCATTGGTTGGCTCCTCGGTCGCGGTCCACGGAGCATAGCGGGGTGCACGGTGGACCGGAGCGGGGACACGTGGCATCATTCTATTGGTTCGGTTCATGAAGTCGGGTGCACCGGGTGCAGTGAGCGAGAAGGTTGACACGTGGCGCGCGGGGATTGGGCGCGCCACTGTGCGCGCAGGTTGCAGGTAGCGTGGTGTACGGTGGACCGGATAGGGACACGTGGCAGAGGTTGTTTGGTTCGGTGTTTGAGATTTTTGTGCACCGGGTTCAGCGAAATTATGACCTGGACACGTGGCAAGCGAGGATTGGGCGAGCTACTGTGCGCGTACGACGGCAGGCGCGGGGCAGGCGCGCAGGCGGCAGGCGGCGGTGCCGGCGGGCGTGGCGGCCACGGCGCCGACGTGGCGCACGCGTGCGCCACGTGGCGGCCGCCATTGGCCAGCGCCAACTACCCGTTGACCAGAGGACGGCCACGTGGCGCGAGGGGAGCGGCGGGTTGCCTGTTCGGTGTTCTGGGACACGTGTCAGCGCGTGGAGCGGGTCGGACGGTCAAGCGGTCCGACCGGATCGGGTGTGCGGGCGTGGCCGTGTGGGCCGGCTACTGTGCGCGCCCGAAAGTGCGGGCCGGGCCGCACTGTTTGCGCCCGAAAACATTTCGGGCGCCCGAAAAGGGACACAGCGGGCATTTTTGGATTTGTTTTGGAATGGCCTATAAATACCAACCCGAGCCCCTTCTTTTCGAGTTTTTCTCCCCTTTCCGAGCCTCTTCTGCCCGAGCCACCTTAAGGAGATTTGTTCACCTCTTGATGCTTGATCTTCCTGCCAAGTTCTAGGATTTTAGGAGGCTCGAATCCCGAGGTTCCCCATTTTACGGCGCGGCGCGACGATGCATTTCCTGTTTCCTTCTTCGGCGCAGCAGTGATGTTTTGGCTCCCCTGGCTACCCCGAGGTCACTTTTCTATGATTTTTGCGCCGGCTGACTCCTTACAGATAAGGCTTCAACTTTCATTTTGATCGCGCTTTTCCGTTTCGAGGTTTTGGCACGGATCCCGAGGCAAACAGTGACCCCCTTTTTGCTGTGTGGATTTCCTTGACAGCAGCGGAGTATTTCGGCCATATCTTCGCGCACGAGCGTCAGACGGAGACGAGCTTATACAACTTTTTGATCTACTCGTCGCGAGGAACGCAATGGTGATTTTTCTGGATTTTAGAAAATTGTTTCGAGATGAAAATTACTGTTTTCTCAGTGTACATGTGCAGTTTTTCTTCACAGTTTGTTGATTGGATTACCGCCTTGCCGAATTTATAACTTGACTTACCGAACTCTGATTTGGGCGTGCAAGGTACCGTTGCGAAGCTATCGACGCGAGGATCGCCGTGATATTTTTCTGGAATTTTCTGGGCACTTTCTGCAGGTGATAATTTAACAGTTTGGGACTGTTGTTGTATGTATTAATAAAGCAATATTTGGGAGCCTAAGTGTATTTAGTGGACTTTGTGTTTGCCAGGAGTGTTTCGGGTGTACTGTTCTTGTTGGAGCGCAGGATTGGAGTTTTTGGTATTTTCAGCTGTACGGACCCGGACAGTTAGCGCTTCAGGTGGGTGGTTGTTGCTTGCCTCTATATCTGACTTACTCACTAAGTTTATTAGAAAATCCCCCTTTGAGCATATTGATTGATTAATATGCATGATTGACTGATATACATGTGAGCCTATCATCTGAGATTAAATTAGTGGATAAAGCATGTTGGGGATATTATCTGGATAATATTGCTGTTGGAACATGGTCGTTGGAATAATTTAATAAGTGATGATTAACATGCCACATTAGCACCTAGATTTGTATGAAAGTGGATTAAATAGATTAACTGTTGGGACATAATGATATATCAATGTGCGGGTTTCACTCTGGGAATTTATTATGGAACAGGGATCTTATACATGTGTAGTCCACTGATGTTTTTAGCCTGATGGTGATATTTATCTGGATATTATTATGTATTACACTCGTAAAACTGTTATTTGATATATTCTCTCTTTCACACTGCTGAGGACTTTCGCATGCTCATTTGGACATCTAGATAGGCCACTATTTTATTGCTACACTATCATATTGGGATTTGACTTAGGAGAAACCATGATTGCTCTCTTTCTCCTTTTTATTTAGACTTTTGAGTCATGTTGCTCGGTTCGAGCAGAGGTTGGGATAGTGTAGCTGGGACCTGAGGGTCAGTGATAGGGTGTACTTGATGTTGGATTGTGGGCTATTGCGGCAA
>CM054944.1:1591029-1610781 GCA_029168755.2 Tillandsia fasciculata
GATATAGCACAATTTGGAACTACAACAAAAGTATGTTATAGGGACAATGTTATGTGACACTTTTACAAGTGTCCCATTTATAGTCTATCTATATCCAAAATTAGGTTATAGGGACACATTTTTGGGACACATTATAGTAATGTGTCGCTATACACCCTAGCGACGGCACATATAGCGGCACTAATGACAAGTGCCGGTATTTTTTCCAGCAGCATTTTTTTTTTAGTTTTTAGCAACACTTAAAAGTACCTCTATAGCATAGTTTTGTTGTAGTGAGTGGTATATAACTTGTAGTGAACTTTTCTAAGCCATATTCTTAGAAGAGCACAATACATTAACCATTTATGGTGCATTTAACAACAAATAATTATGATTAATTACCATAGGAGAGAAATTAAACCTTTTTGGTTCCTTGTTAGAAGAGTCCAATACTTAATCATGAATGCCTCCAAAAAGAAATTAAAAGTTAATAAAAGTACAATAGATTTTTTGAATGTTCATAAACTAACCATTAGAGGACCAAGTTATGGTACAATTACAACATTTTATTAAATGGATATTAACCAACCATTAGAATGCTCTTATGAAGAGGCACAATCCAAGATTCTTTCGATCTTTTTGTCGGCATCGATCGATCATCAGCTAGTCGTTAGCAAAAAGAACTATTTAAATTTTCGCAGGTACCGATAGTTGTCTATTATTATGATTTGATATAATTTGTATACTGATCAATTTTTCTATATTTTTGCTAAAATTTGGGGCAGGGAAAAAAAAAAAAGAGATTATTCTCTGACTAAAAGGTTCCTCGCACTACAACAAAATTAGGTTATAGGGACACATATTTGTGACACTTTTATATAAGTGTCCTATCTATGTTCCATCTATATCCAAAATTAAGTTATAGGGACATATTTTTAGGACACATTACAAAAATGTGTCGCTATACACCATAGCGACGGCACATATAGTAACACTTACAATAAGTGTCGGTATTTTTGTCAGCAACACTTTTTTTAGATTTTAGAAATACTTAAAAGTGTCGCTATAACCTAATTTTGTTGTAGTGTCCACTACAACAAAATTAGGTTATAGGGACACATGTTTGTGACACTTTTGTATAAGTGTCCTATCTATGTTCCATCTATATTCAAAATTAGATTATAGGGATACATTTTGGGAGACACATTACAAAAATGTGTCGCTATACACCCTAGCGACGGCACATATAGCAACACTTACAATAAGTGTCGGTATTTTTGTCAGCGACATTTTTTTAAGATTTTAGAAACACTTAAAATATCGGTATAACCTAATTTTGTTGTAGTGCTCTAGCATTTAATTAACATTAAATTGACATTTTTAATTTTTCAAACAAGTTTATTGAGGTTCCAATTTAAAATTGGAGTTAAAAATAGGAGGTTATAAAATCCATATGCAAACACAAAACAAGGCCTTGAATGCCCAATGGTAGATATCTTAGTTCTTATCAATCACTATTTTTTCAAATTTTGAGAATTTTTGTTTATCAAATCAAAGCCTAGAACATTTCAAATATATAAGTAAGAAGAGAAAGACAAAAAAAAAAAAAAAAAGTTTTGACCTCTTCCCCTTTGCATCCTAATTAATATTACAACGAACGCACAAAAAAAAAAAACGATTAAAGATGATCACAAAGCAAATAAACCACAAATATACAATAGAAAATAAAAAATACAAAGATTTACGTAGAAAAATTCTTTGCAGGAAAAAAATTACGGAAGAAAAAAAGAGAGTTTTATTATCTTATAAAGGGAATACAATAATATCTCGTCTCTAGGGCAAAAAAAAAAAAAAAAAAAAAAAAAAAGAGAAGATATTTTTTAATGAGTTTTTCTTATCGCATCGAGTGCTCTACTTTCCACCACATATATCTTTGTTTTTAAAAAAAAAATATTTTTCAAATTTATCGCATCGCGAAACTGTCAGCGAATTGAAAGCGTAAAATCGAAAACGATTATTAATTTCGAGACACATCTAACAATTAGTTTCGTGAAAGAAACATACTAAATCAATTAATTGTGACTTCATCATTCAAAGCTTCGTAACCATTAGTGACAAACTTTCTTCTTTATTCAAATTCTTGAATTTTGACATAAACATTATAAAATAGTGGATTCAAATTACTAATTAGAACATAGAAATTTGTCTTTTTATTTATTCTCTTGTCTATGACTTAGTTGATGGTCATGTAAACTTTGTTTTGCACTCATTAATTTATCTGTATTGTTAGTATATATATGTATATATAGAGATATATATTAATCCATATATATCTATATATATATATATATATAATATATATATATATATATATATATATATATATATATATATATAATATAGGAATAATTACCTTTGTACCCCTAAAATCTGAAGAAATATCTGATTTATCTCTCTTATTTTTTTCTTTCCAATATATCCATCATACGTTCCACCCTTATTAAAAATATCCCTACCGTTTCCCTTTGTTAAGTTAACTAGGATTAAACTAGAGTTAAATAATAATCGGAGTTGAAAACTATCAGATATACCTATTTTACCCGGGCTTAGGGTTTAGGGTTTAGGATTTTTTAGGGTTTTAGGGTTTAGGGTTTAGGATTTTAGGATTTAGGGTATATTTGAAAGGGCAAAATGGTAATTTCACACAGATAACGACAGCTCCAAACCGGACAATAATAGAGTTTAACTTTATAAGGGATATTTTGATTTTGGAAAGAAGTTGAAACGTAAGAATGGTAGTTTTAATATTAGCCTTCTAAGAGGGATAAATCTGAAAATTGAAAAATTTTTAGAAATATATAGAAAATTATCCCATATATATATATATATATATCTATATATATATATATATATATATATATATATATATATTATATATATATATATATATATGAATATGCTTTGTGACTTACTTTAACTGTGCCTTAAAATAATGCTTCAAGTGTTGAAACTTAATTAGTAGTGCTTGTTACTTTCGAAATAACAAAAAACTCAAATATAATACGAAAGGAGAAAAAAAAGTAATGGTCTATATATTCATTGTCTAAACTATTAGTTTTAGATACAAACTATTTTGCATGGTGAGTATATTATCTTCGCTACGACAAACACATAAATAAAAATAAATAATTATGATTGTAAAATAGATAAATCATAAAATATATGTAAAAAAATAAAGAACTTAAGGATTTGTGTGAAAAAGAATTTTACATAAAAAAAATTATTGGCGAAAGAGAATAGATTGCATAACTTGGTAAAGAAAGTACAAAAATAACAAAGTATATTGCACAGAATCATCTCTAGAACAAAGAAGAAAAAAAAAATCCTCAACGAGTTTTTTCTTATCGGATCCGATCCGCCATAGGTATTAATTTGTTATATCGCAAAACTGTCAGCAAATCAGAAATATAAAATTTTGAGCACATCTAACTATCTTCAATCATGAAATGATATCATTTAGAGCACTACAAAAAAATTAGGCTATAGCGACACTCTTAAGTGTTTCTAAAATTTAAAAAAAGTGTCGCTGACAAAAATACCGACACTTATTGTAAGTGTTGCTATATGTGCCGTCGCTAGGGTGTATAGCGACACATTTTTGTAATGTGTCCCAAAAATGTGTCCCTATAACTGAATTTTAGATATAGATGGAATATAGATAGGACACTTATATAAAAGTGTCACAAACATATATCCCTATAACCTAATTTTGTTGTAGTGGAGGTTCAAAATGTTGGTTCATAAGAAATTAATTCAAGATCACCAGAGTCCACAAATTAAGATGTTTGTCTTCTTCGATCGATCGCCATGAAGTCGATGGTGGAGGGCTCCAGAAGTCCACCTAATCAAAATTTCCCATGTCATCTACAAAGATTTCTTAGCACATATTTAACAAATTGATCTTATTAATTAATAAAAACTAATTCCTTATCCACTTAATCTGATTGGTGGGCAAATATATTTATGAAAGTGACCTTGTAAGATATCTAAACCAGGTATTATATTTGTGAAAGAGTATGCTATGATATATAATGCAAAAATAAAAAATAAAAATACAGTGTTGTGCTAATTTATTTATAGACAAGTCGCTAAAACTACAGTGCCATATATTTGTGCTAATTTATTTATAGACAAGTTGCTAAAAATACAGTGTTTTCATTATACATTTACTGAAATAGCCACTTTAATAACTTTGGATCTTAAAATGTAAAAGAATAAGAGACTCGATCTTATCGTGATTTTTATAAAAAAAAGAACTAAATTGCAAAATATGCTTAATCAAAGAGTGAGATTTTGCAAGTTGCAATTTGAATAATTCATAAGTTCTTTGTGATCACTACAACAAAACTATGCTATAGCGACACTATTAAGTGTCGCTAAAAACTAAAAAAAATACTGCTAGAAAAAATACTGACACTTGTCATTAGTGTCGCTATATGTACATGCCGTCACTAGTGTGACGACCCAGATCTCCGCAGAGCTTTTACAGTATGATCAGCGGCTTCTGGAGGCTTATGCTGTGTGTTGGAGGTGTTTGTGCGCGAATCAGACCCAAGAATTGTACTCAGTGCGTAAATTGGATCAAGTATGCCTTACAGGATGCCTTCGTCAAATTTTAGAAGAGGAATTGGGCAAAACGGACATCGGTTTTGGACTCAGCGTGCGAAAACGATGGAAATGAACTATTTACTTATTTTTTTCGGAGCCCGAATGTCCAAACACGGATTTTGAGGCATGGAGTACTGTTCCGGAAGCCGGAGCAGCGCCGGCGGCGGCGGGCAGGCGGCGGAGCACGGTGGCGTGGCTACGGGCAGCGGCGCGGGTAGTGAGCGGGCCGGTCGATCCCCGAGACTTGCCGTGCACCGGGGGTTGGACGCGTGGTGGTTCCTGGTTGGCTGGCTCGCGAGGCGCGGTCAACGGGAGCGAGCGGGTGGACTAGGGCGGGGCCACGTGGCGGCCCCGGGTTGGCCGGTTCACGTGCGCTCGGTCCACGCGAGGAGTGGGGCAGGTGGCCGTACCGCACGGGGCGGGTGGCCGTACCGCGCGGGGCTGGCGGGTGCGATGTGGGCGTGCCACGCGTCGCGCGGTGGTTGGCTGGCGCTAACCACCCGACGCGTGGGTGTGCCGTGCGGCGCGGCCTGGTTGGCCGCGCCTCGCTGGTGCATGGTGCAGGCCACGTGGCGCGCCCAGGTGAATCTGGGCCACCGGGCGCGGCCGTGGCAGCTTCCTGTTTGGCACCCGAAAAATTCGGGCGCCCGGAAATGTCCCCCAAAGTCCTTTTTTTTTGGACTTTGCCTATAAATAGGCCCTCGTCTTCCCCCATTTCGAAGTTTTGAGAGTTTTTCTTGGAAACCCCCCCTCCCCCCCTCCCCTGGCAGAGCTCTTCTTCACCAAGTCCTCCACCTTTTTAAGGATTGTGAGAATTTTTGGAGGCCGCAATATTGACGATTTATGCGATTCGGCGCACTGCGACGTTCCTCTTTCGGTGGCTCCTTCCGTAGCAGTTCAGTCCGAGAGCTCCCCTGGACTACCCCAATGGAGTTTTGAGCCGATTTTTGTGGCAGCACGTTCACGAGAGGTACGCCTTCGATTTCCGTGTTGATCACATTGCTCCGTTTCGAGTTTTTGGTAGTGTTCTAGAGGTATCTTTTGACATCTTTTTCTGCGGCGGACTTTTGGATAGCGGTGGAGTATTGTTGGGTTTTCTCGGTCTACGGGCATGCGGAACGGGACGTTTAAGAACTCGATCGACATCTACGCTTCGAGAGGAACGCAACCGTATTTTTATCGGAATTTTTGGAGGACTTTTCGAAGGTGATGTTTAAGCATCTTTGGGACTGATTTCCACATACTTATGTTCTTGAGGGAATTTTTGGAGGACTTTTCGAAGGTGATGTTTAAGTATTTTTGGGACTGATTTTCACAGACTTATATTTTTTTTCCTTCAATTGTGGGGTATTGAATATTTAAAATTTAAATTTTGAATGTTAATTCTAAATTTAAATTAAATTTAAAATTTAAAAAATAAATTAAAAATTTGAAAAATAAATTTATTGTAGTAATTTGAAAATAAATTTAAAATTAAAAATAATTTTTTTTTAAATTTTAAAAATATTTAAAAATATCGCTATACTATAATTTTATTGTAGTGAATTTATATTCAGTCCATTCTAGAATGAAGTAAATTTTACAAGTTAACCAGGGTGAAAATTTTCTTGCTAGTCACATAATTAGTAAAAAAAGTCATTTTTGAATAAATGACATATACATCATACATTTCAAATAGGATGCATGAATCCCACATAATTAAATCAAGGACATACTACAAGCTTCCTGTCACGCCCCGAGTTTAAAAACCGATCTAATTTTTTTTTTTTTTTTTTTTTTTTTTTTTTTTTTTTTTTTTTTTTAAATCAGAGTTATCAGGAACCGGGCGTAACAGACCGCCACATGCATAGGGAAAATTCACTAACCAGACAGAATCTTCCCTATACATGCACGGCTAGGCAAGTACATCATACATTCAGAGTCAAGTACAGATATAACTTAACTAATGACTTATCTAATAACTGAACTAATACCATACCGTATCTGATCATATCCCAAAATGTCAGATCCTCAGGGGGACAGCTCTATCGTGATCACCTCACCAGACCGTCCTGACATCTCACCACCCAATGGCCCTGAAAAACAGTCACCCGAGGGTGTGAGACACACATAAGTGTATCCCAGTGGGCACGACGAGCCGAGAAATAGCTAATCGTACCTACTGGATACTAAAATCTGCGGATAGTAGCTGGTCAGTGTATAAAAGCTGAATAACCAAATAACAGGTATACTGATAATCAAGGTAAAACGATCAGGAGCTGAATAATCAAATAGCAGGTATACTGATAATCAGGAGCAGAATAATCAAATAGCAGGTATACTGGTAATCAAGTATAATGATCAGGAGCAGGATAATCAAATAGCAGGTATACTGATAATCAGGAGCAGAATAATCAAATAGCAGGTATACTGGTAATCAAGTATAATGATCAGGAGCAGGATAATCAAATAGCAGGTATACTGATAATCAAGTATAATGATCAGGATCAAATAGCGGGTCTACTGATAATCAAGGTATACAGATCAAACTGAATAATCAAATAACAGATCTACTGGAAATCAAGGTATATTGAGCAGTAATATATACTGAAATAAGCATGCTGAATACTCTATAGGCAGGTATCAAACAAATGCTGATAGTAAATGCCTGTAACTAAGCAGGAACTGAACAATCAGGGTACAAGATGAATAGCTACATGTAAATAAATCAATGAAGATGATAAAAGCTATGCGTCAATAAAAGAAACTCAAGTAACCAATCAAATGCCACTTTTGGCCGCAAGGGCCTCAGGCTAAACTGCCATGGAGCATATGGACCTCAGGCAACAACCACTTTTGGTCTTTGGGGCCTCAGGCAACAACCACTTTTGGACACCCAAATCAAGCTATCATAACCCCACTAGGCTCACGGGTCGATCAGACCTCTCTACCGGTAAAGAACACCGTAACGGTGGCCAAACCGTCGGTGTGCGCGACTGAAAGCTTGGTTCGACGGCGATCATAATGCTGATGCTCAAACCATGGTCCACTGACCAAATAGACGGCAAGAAGCCGAGGAAAATCCCCACTGGGATACAAGTATAACATGCCAAGTACTGAAGTAATCTCACCTATTCTAAACATGCAGTGAAGAATAGAGACAGGTATAGAACTATGCTAATGACCAATCAAGCATGGCATGTGTCCAGGAAATGCATATCAACTGCTGAAGAAATCATGATATAACTCAACATGATAAACAAGCAACTGCTGGAATATAAGCATGGTATGTCTCAGTAGGGTAATCAAGCAACTGCTGGAATATAAGCATGGTATGCAAGCAAGTAATAAGAGCAGGTATAAACTCCATAGCAATCATAACGCTAAATCTCAGTCCACGGTCGGTAGACCGGACAGACGGCGAGAAGCCGAGGAAATCCCCACTAGGATATCGATACTAATGCAATCATGCCAGGAACTGAGACTAGAACTCCTATTATTTAGGAACAAGCATATATAGGCATAATCAGGGCTGAAATCAAAAACAAGTGTCCGACTGGACTAAAGCAACCAGAGGGCCGAAAAGATAAAGCCCGGACCGAAGATAACCCACCTCAATGTAGGCCGATCCCGAACTTCCGCTAGTCTACTGGGATGCTGGTGCCGAACTGCTAAGCCCTGAACAAGGAACTGAATCAGTGACTGACTCACTCAACCCAACCCGACTGACACTAGATGATCGGAACTGTCTAAGGGCATCCCCAATGTCCCATTTGCATTTTAATCCATTTTAACTTTTAAATTACATAAAATTATATTTTCATTTAGTGTTTCGACCCGTTCTCCAAAACCAGAAGTCCAGAATCAGCGTCGAAAGTGTCAGCGCGTCACATTTGACGAGACGGACCCCGTGCTCACAATTTTGGGTCAACACGAGTCCCGGGAGCAAAGTTAGCTTTTTAACTCTTAAGGTTAATCGCGCTGTTTTGCGCCGATTTCAACTTCTAGGAGTCCAAATTTAGCGCCATAAATTTCAGCGCGTCCAGGGCGACAAGACAAAGCCCGTGCTCACGGACTTGGGCCGACAAAAGGCCCGTACACAAAGTTTGCCCATAATCATATAACCCTCAATTACCATTATGCTAGCATTTAATATGGGCCCTATTTACTTTGGGTTTAAGGTGAGCATCATGCTCAGTGGGGACAGTGGAGTGAGGTGCTCACCTTGGGTGCGCCGGAAAGTCGGTGGAAAGTACGTCGGAGCAACACCCTCAAATACACCAATTCGGGCTCAAGGCAATCTTGAAGCAAACTTGTCCAACTCTGGAACAAGGTTGAGCACAGGTTAGAGAAACCTCCCAGAAGCAGCTTGGTCACGGTCAAGCTGGGCACCGGCCACCGGGGGTGGCGGTTGGCCGGAAAAACCACTAATTATCACTTTTTAAATTATCCAAATTGGCCGATCTAAACCCAAAAGTTCCTGGGCTTAACCAAGATGATAGGGATGCTCTAGAAGGAGTTTAGAGTTCACCTGAATGTTGGCCGGCAATCCGACGCGACGACGGCGGCGGCGGTGAGGCTCGGACCAAGGAAACGGGTGCAACTACAAAGAATTAAATCCCCACGTTACACTTTACATGCAACCTTATAGGTAGTCATATTTACACCAAATTAACATACCTGCGTCATTTTCCCACTTGACGGAGCCCCGGAACCGCCGGAATCCAAGTTCGCCGGAATCTTGAGCTTTAATGGCGGAATCCAGTCGGCGGCTTCGGGCCCGGTGCAAGATGGATCAAGAGGATCCCCTCAACTCCAATAAGCTTCCTACAGGGTTGGCTTGGGTCGGGAGCAAGCGGCGGCGCCGGAAAAAGGCACTCCGGCGAAGTAGAGAATAGCCCGGTTCTAGGGCGCGGCCGTGCTGCGCGGATCCTCGGCCGATCGGGCCCGAACTTTGGGGAACAACTGCAGTCACCCAAAAGCACAAGATCAGCGGTCCTGATCTGGTGTTGAACGGCCGGATTGAGCTCGAGATGAAGCTCGGCCAAGATATCCACTTTCGGCAAGGAGGAGCCCCCCGCCGGCGATGGGGTCGACGGCGGCGGCCCGGACCTTGCCGGGAGGGTCACCACGATGTCAGGAATACCCTACGCATGCCCCCGGACCAACCCACTAAAACTTTTTCCAAAAAGTTACCTTGCCGGAGTTTCCCGAGAAGAGGGTGGCGGTTGCGGCGGCACACGGCGGCGGCGATTGCGGGGACCACCCGGACTCGGATGCGGCCACCCCAAGGATCCCTCTGGTTGAAGCTCGAGCCCACAAAGGACTCCCCAACACCTTTGTCCACTTCAACCCGAGAGCTCAAGGATTTTTGGAGTTCTCTTTCTCTCTCACTCGGCTGCTCTGGGGAAGGTGATGGGGGCGGCGCCGGGCTGTGGGGGAGATGAAGAAGGCAACGAAGCTTCCAGAGGCATTGAAGAGGCTTCACGCGCAGGGGTGGAGCAACGAGGCGTCGCACGCGGTTACAGCATGGATTTTCAAGCGTATTGGCTATTTTCACAAACCCCCCTTTTTATATAAGACATTATAAGACCAGTCCTCAGCCCAGTAATAGCCCTTCTTGCACATAAACCCCTCCCCACAATGGTTTATTTGAAAAAGACCCTTAATCTCTACTATTTCACGCCTTTTGAGGCATTCCGCTCGTCAGAACAAAAAACGGATTGCGCCAGCGCGTCCGGCACGTCGAAACCTTTAAGATGGTGATTTTTATTTCCCGACACGGTGTCCGGATAATTTTTGGGTTCATAAAAACTGTCTAAAATTGTAGTTTTTACGCTTTTAAAAATTCCAGGGTCGTCAAACGAGGTTTTCGTCTACGCCATTGTGTCCGGAACGATGAGGCCAATAAAAACAACTACCTGGATCACTGCATTTGGACTCCGAACAGTGAAATAATCCCCGTTGCTTGCAGTCGACGGAGTCACAAAACTTGAAGTTACTGTACATCAACAGTAATAACTTAAGTCACTGTGCAGGCATTTACTGTTTTATTAATTCGGAAAATTTGATTCCTTCTTCTTTAATTTCTGGAAGATCCGACCGTCGGATCGAAAAGTGCCGAATATGAAAATCGATCGGTTTGACGAGACGATCGCAACGGTCAACTCAGATTTCCAAAATCCTGTCCGGATTAAAAGTTAGCATTTTTGTCTCGCAATTTGTGCAACTAGCACTCTGGCAATTGATCAAGTAGATCAAATTAAACTTCTTGAGCACGAACTCAGGCTAAAAATTACTTTTATTTAATTTATTAAAAATAAAAATATTCCGGATTACTACATCACTCCCTCCTAAAAAGAAGTTTCGTCCCCGAAACTTAGTACAACTAGGAGTCAATATTTGAGGAAAACGCTTCATCAAGTTCAACTCACGCTTACAAGTGGCTTTGCGTTCCTCGTGATTCTCCCATCGCAACTTACATAGAGAATTGACATGACTAGCGACCACCAATTAGGACGATTGCCGACATTAACGACAACAATGCTTTTCTACGCACGCGATCTGCCTGAGACCTACCTAAGGTCTAATACAGTCTGGGATATAGTCACTGAAGCTATAACATCGTTGTCCAGAGACAACCTTGGAACTAATGATTTAAGTAAGCCAACAAATAGACCCAATTATAATATTTTCCCTTATGGGAATGGGCACTTCAAACCGTTCTTTTGACAGTACCTTGTCTGCAGCCAACGTACTTATCAAAAGAAAAGTGAAATACTGTAGATCTGTTGCCAACATCATGTTGGGAACACGACTCCCACCGGAATCAACAGAAGGTATAACTCATACCTTATAACACAAATCTCAGTGTCGATACAGTAAACTTATATCAACTGTCTCTACCACCTCGTGGTCATGAGTGCAACTCTGGCTACTCATAGGAGTCTAGAACCATATTCCACTATCTCAAATGAATCACTACTCTAGCGACACCAGTCGCAACTTTCATATTGTCAGGGATAATCATGACCCTAATCAGTTCACACACACTGTGCGTATTATCTACAAATCGAATTTATTTAGGATAAAATCAAATCCTCTAACTATCATTGCATACACATAGGAGTAACTAAGACTCCACTAAATTTATGCCAAATGTGGGGTCTAAGTCCAAGTCCAACCCATGCTTTAGGGTTTTAATCAGGCCTTTAAATCACAGAATTTAGCCTGTCCATTAATCATGTCTGCGCCAATGCGCTCACTGCTACCACCACCTCTATCGAAGTAATCATGAGTCCCAACGGTCTACACTAATCAGGGTTGGGACACAACTCAATAAGGTCTAATATTTGCTGAGTGCCGTTAGCATCATTCTATCCCAAAGCAACATAATTGCTAATCTCAAAAGCATCCCGACAGCTACACTCGGGGAATCTCCAGTAACGGCAGCCGTGGTTATTACTGTTGATGTACAGTAACTTCAAGTTTTGTGACTCCGTCGACTGCAACGGGGATTATTTCACTGTTCGGAGTCCAAATGCAGTGATCCAGGTAGTCGTTTTTATTGGCCTCGTCATTCCGGACACAATGGAACAGACGAAAACCCCGTTTGACGACCCTGGAATTTTTAAAAGCGTAAAAACTGCAATTTTAGACAGTTTTTATGGACCCAAAAATTATCCGGACACCGTGTCGGGAAATAAAAATCACCATCTTAAAGGTTTCGACGTGCCGGACGCGCTGGCGCAATCCGTTTTTTGTTCTGACGAGCGGAATGCCTCGAAAAGCGTGAAATAGTAGAGATTAAGGGTCTTTTTCAAATAAACCATTGTGGGGAGGGGTTTATGTGCAAGAAGGGCTATTACTGGGCTGAGGACTGATCTTATAATGTCTTATATAAAAAGGGGGGTTTGTGAAAATAGCCAATACGCATGAAAATCCATGCTGTAACCGCGTGCGACGCCTCGTTGCTCCACCCCTGCGCGTTGAAGCCTCTTCATGCCTCTGGAAGCTTCGTTGCCTTCTTCATCTCCCCCACAGCCCGGCGCCGCCCCATCACCTTCCCCAGAGCAGCCGAGTGAGAGAGAAAGAGAACTCCAAAAATCCTTGAGCTCTCGGGTTGAAGTGGACAAAGGTGTTGGGGAGTCCTTTGTGGGCTCGAGCTTCAACCAGAGGGATCCTTGGGGTGGCCGCATCCGAGTCCGGGTGGTCCCCGCAATCGCCGCCGCCGTGTGCCGCCGCAACCGCCACCCTCTTCTCGGGAAACTCCGGCAAGGTAACTTTTTGGAAAAAGTTTTAGTGGGTTGTGAAAGAGTCAGCACATCCTCTATCTCTATATCTCTCTATACTATGCTAAAGAATATTAGAATGCTCTAGAAGGCACTAGAATAAGGGCAAGATACTTTACAATAGAATATTCTAGAATGCCCTAAAGTTAGCCCATGGTAGAATGTTGTAGAAGCTCTAGAAAAATCCAACCAACTTCTTTGAAGGCCTATAAATAGGGGTGAGCCTCCCCCCCCAATAATGTAACAACAATAACAACACAAAAAAGAGGGTTGTGGTGTAGTGTTGAGGCAAAGTGTGTGAGAGAGTAGATAGAGAGGGTGTATGTAAAAGTTATTTGAAAAGTAGTCTTATTCTTATTTTGATACGCCAATACTCTACAATTTGGTATCGGAGCCACTGCTGGTGCACAGTCTGGGACTGTGAAGTTGGTTGGTCTGGGACCAGACTTACTTGGTTGACTACTGGGCGATCACCAAGTCACTATGGCAGATCTTGCTGGTACAACTAGCGGAATTAAGAAGCTAAATAACCATAATTATGGTTATTGGCAAACCTGCATTGAGTCCTACCTGCAAGGGCAGGATCTGTGGGAGGTGATCGGCGGTACCGAAGTTATTCCACCGCCGAAGGAAAATGCAGAGGTGCTCAGGAAGTGGCGTATCAAGGCAGGAAAGGCGATGTTCGTCTTGAAAACGACGATCGAAGAAGAGCTGCTGGAGCATATTAAAGAAACAGATACACCCAAGGCTGCATGGGACACCCTCGCCTCGCTATTCTCGAAGAAGAACGATGCTCGACTTCAACTGCTGGAGAATGAACTGATGGCAATATCGCAAGGCAACATGACGATGAGCCAGTATTTCATGAAGGTAAAGTCCCTCTGCCGTGAAATCTCCCAATTAGATTCAGAATCAAAAATTAGTGATCAGCGGATGAGGAGAATTATTATTCACGGCCTAAAACCCGAGTATAACGAGTTTATTACTGCTATTCGAGGTTGGCCCACCCAACCAACGTTAGTAGAGCTAGAAAATCTTCTGGCTAATCAGGAGGCTCTAGCTAAACAAATGGCTGGAGTCTCACTGAAAAATGAAGAAGAAGCACTTTTCAGCAGTAAAAGAAAAAGTCGAGCAACAAGAAGGCTGAAAAAGATGAAGCCACTGAAGGAGTTCAGTGGGCCAATGCAAAGATTTGGAGAGAGCCACCTTGCAGAGAGAGTCCATAACCAAAAGGAGCAAAATAACTGGCGGCCGAAAGGCGACAAACGACGAAATGGAGAATGCTATCACTGCGGCAAGAAAGAACATTTTGCCCGAGAATGTTGGCACCTGAAGAAACAAGTACAAGGCAACATGGCGACATCTGGAGACCGCCAAGCAACTGACAACGATGAAGAAGAGTGGGATGCTCAAGCTTCTCTCGCCATTATAGAGATAGATGGCGACAGCCATCCCGACAAGGAGCAGGTACCAATATATGCACTTACAACAATAACAAATCCTAGAGAGGTAGATTACAGTGCAGATTGGATCATCGATTCTGGATGTTCCAATCATATGACCGGTGATAGAAGCAAGCTGCTCGGCGTAACAGAATATAAAGGAGAAAGAGTAGTGGTGACAGCTAATAACTCAAAACTGCCAATCACTCATATAGGAAAGACGATCATTACACCCCGATTCAATCCACATCAAGTACAACTACAAAACGTCTACCATGTCCCAGGTATGAAGAAAAATCTCTTATCAGTATCACAATTAACTGCATCAGGCAACTATGTAGTATTTGGGCCACAAGATGTCAAAGTATTTCGCAGTCCCAAGATATCTGGTATACAAGTAATGGAAGGAAAGAAAGTAGAGTCGATCTACGTAATGTCCGCAGAATCGGCATACGTAGAAAAGACTCGAAAAGGTGAGACTGCTGACTTGTGGCATGCAAGACTGGGACACGTAGGCTATAACAAACTCAAAATTATGATGGAGCGCGGCATGTTGAAAGGCTTGCCTCAACTCGAAGTTCGTGGAGATACGATTTGTGCAGGATGCCAGTTTGGTAAAGCTCATCAACTTCCATACACCGAATCCAAATATAGAGCTAAGGAGCCGCTAGAGCTCGTGCACTCTGATGTTTTCGGACCAGTCAAGCAAACGTCAATAAGTGGCATGCGCTATATGGTTACGTTCATCGACGACTTTTCGAGGTACGTCTGGGTTTATTTTATTAAAGAAAAAACTGAAGTACTTAAAAAATTTAGAGAGTTCAAAGAAAAAGTTGAAGGCCAAACTGGTTATAATATACGATGCCTACGCACGGATAATGGAGGTGAATATACCTCATAGAGTTCTCGGCATACCTGCGGGAGTGTAAAATAAGAAGACACACTCACGTGTCCACGCACTCCGCAACAAAATGGTATAGCTGAGAGAAAGAATAGGCACTTAGCAGAAACATGCCGAAGCATGCTACATGCAAAGAATGTGCCAGGCAGATTTTGGGCAGAATGTATGAAGACAGCAGCACATGTTATCAACCGGCTACCTCAACCAAAGTTGGGATTTATCTCTCCTTATCAAGTACTGTGGAAGATCAAGCCCACAGTAAGTCATTTTCGAGTCTTTGGTTGCGTGTGCTATGTATTCGTACCCGATCATCTTCGAAGTAAATTCGACAAGAAGGCAATTCGATGTATCTTCGTTGGGTACGATAGCGAAAGAAAAGGGTGGAGATGTTGTGATCCAACAACTGGTCGTTCCCACACGACAAGAAACGTTGTGTTCGATGAGGCATCGTCTTGGTGGTCCTCACAAGAGGTGATACTACCAGACTCTAAAGAGATAGAAACCAAGCTACAAGAAAAGCTTGGACAGCAAGAACAAGGAGACAATGTCGTGCCAGAGCAGGAAGAAGACAGTCAACCCTCTATGGAGCCAACCAATGATGAGCAGCAACTCCAAAAGTCTACAGAACCTTGGCGGATTGGCGTGCATCATCAAATCCTAGAAGAAGATCGACCAAGCCAACTTGAAGATACAGGTACGCAGTTACGAAGGTCTTCTAGACAAAGAAAACCTAATCCTAAATATGCAAATGCTGCTCTTGCTGAAGAAAAAGAGACCCCAAAAGAGCCAGCTTCCTATGAAGAAGCTGTTACAACCAAAGAGTGGAGAGACGCGATGGACGAAGAGATCCAGGCGCTAAAACAAAACCAAACTTGGGAAATGGTACCGAAGCCCAAGGACGTGAAACCTATTTCATGTCGATGGGTATATAAGAGGTAAAGACTCGTCCAGATGGGTCAGTAGAAAGGTACAAAGCTCGACTAGTAGCTCGGGGGTTCTCACAGCAATATGGACTGGACTACGATGAGACGTTCAGTCCAGTAGCTAAGATCACAACTATACGAGTGTTGATAGCACTTGCCGCTAGTAAAGCATGGAAGCTGTGGCAAATGGACGTGAAGAATGCATTCCTACATGGGAAGGTCGATCGAGACATATATATGGAGCAGCCAAAAGGTTTCGAGAGCAAGACTCATCCTCAATACGTATGTAAGTTAAGAAAAGCTCTCTACGGTTTAAAACAGGCACCAAGAGCATGGTACGGCAAAATAGGTGAGTTTTTAGTGCAAAGTGGATATCAAGTTACACCTGCAGATTCAAGCTTATTCGTCAAGAAGCGACAGGAGAAAATATCAATCGTACTAGTCTACGTGGATGACCTAATCATTACCGGAGATGATAAAGAGGAGATCAATAATACGAGAGAAAATCTATCCATACGCTTTCAAATGAAGGAGCTCGGAGAGCTGAAACACTTTCTCGGGCTCGAGGTGGAGAAAATGCAAAGCGGTCTATTCCTTTTTCAGCAGAAGTACGCCAAGGATCTTCTTCAAAGGTATGGCATGCTAAACTGTAAGCCTATCTCTACACCGATAGACCCAAATATCAGATTGGTGCAGAAGAAGGGAATGAACTGGCTGACTCAACCATGTATCGACAACTGGTCGGTAGTTTGATATATCTGACAATGACCCGACCAGACATAGCATATGCAGTTGGAGTAGTTAGTCGATACATGCAGCAGCCAAGGAAGCCTCATCTAGAAGCAGTTCGACGCATTCTAAGATATATAAAGGGGACTATCGACTACGGCCTCTTATATAGAAAAGAAGAGACATGTAAGCTTAGAGGCTATTGTGATGCTGACTATGCTGGAGACCACGATACAAGGCGGTCAACTACAGGATATGCATTCAGCCTTGGTTCGGCAATAGTCTCTTGGTGCAGCAAAAGACAACCGACTGTATCGCTCTCTACAACTGAAGCAGAGTACAGGTCAGCAGCAATGGCGGCACAAGAGAGCACGTGGTTGATTCAGTTGATGAATACTTATATCAAGCTACAGATTATGGAGTGGATCTCTATTGCGACAACCAATCAGCCGTGCGTCTTGCAGAGAATCAGTCTTCCATGCAAGAACAAAAATGTTTGAGGTAAAAAAAAAAAAAAAAAAAAAAAATATTTTTAAAAAAAAGGGGGGAAAGGTTTATGGTGGTCTGGATATGGATTTGTCTGTAAAAACCCCGTATAAGCCCAAAACTTTTAATATATAACAATTTGGGTCCAACAAATTCAATTCTTAATAGGCCATTTGTGAACACAAGGTAGGCCTTTTTTGAACACAACCATATAGGTCTAATCAAAGTCCGTCGATTTTTTTTAGTCACCAAATCAGTCGGATCCTATTTTTCTGCCACGCGGGGCCTTACATTATAATCAACTTCTTGTTTAAAATTCAATTTCAAAATTATGTTCAAATTGAACTTTGAATTTGAATTTTGAATTTCAAATTTTAACGAAATTCAAAATATCTCTCAAATGTCACCTATACTCAAAGTTGAAAATATCTCTCACACGTCACTTGTACTCAAATTTGAATTTAGCCGAATCCTTCATCCATCAATTATCTCAAAATATCTTTCAGCCGATTTATCCAAATTCATATTCGAAATTTAAATCCCAACCAAATTCAATCAAATTTGAATTCAAGCAAACTCCCCATTCGTTAAACCGTTAAAAATTTGAAATTCAAACACAACCATACTTCCTCAAATTCGAATATAACGTTCATTTTGAAATTTGAACACATATTGAAATTGAACATAATCGGTCAATTTTTAAATTTGAAATTTCAATATAACCACATTCTCACAATTTTTAATTGAACATATCTTTTCAATTTGAAAATTGAAATTTAAATTTGAACATATTCAATTTTAAAATTTGAATTTTTAAATTTGAACATATCTTTGCAACTTTGAATTTGAAATTTAAATTTGAACATATTCAACTTAAAATTTGAATTTTAAATTTGAAAATATCTTTTCAATTTTGAAATTCGAAATTTGAATTTTGAAACATATTCAACTTTAAATTTGAATTAAATTTGAACATATCTTTTCAATTTTGAAATTTGAAATTTAAATTTGAACATATTCAACTTTAAAATTTGAATTTTAAATTTGAACATATCTTGTCATTTTGAAATTCGAAATTTGAATTTGAACATATTCAACTTTAAAATTTGAATTTAAATTTGAAACATATCTTTCAATTTTGAAATTTGAAATTTAAATTTGAACATATCAACTTAAAATTTGAATTTTAAATTTGAACATATCTTTTCAATTTTGAAATTGAAATTTAAATTTTGAACATATCAACTTTAAAATTTGAATTTTAAATTTGAACATATCTTTTCCATTTTGAAATTTAAATTTGAACATATTCAACTTTAAAATTTGAAATTTAAACACTGAACTATCTTTTTCAATTTTCAATTTGAAATTAAATTTGAACATATTCAACTTAAAATTTGAATTTAAAATTTGAACATATCTTTTCAATTTGAAATTTGAAACTTAAATTTCGAACGAGGTTCCCACGCTTTTTCTCAACGATCGTTCCTCAACGAAACACGTTCTCCCGCTAAACCCACAACAACCCAACGAATCCCACACGATATTTATCTGCCCCTCCCCACTATAAAAAGGAGGGATCTTCCTTCGCCCGAGGAGTACTTTTTCCATATTTTTCCACCACAGAAAAAAGAACGTCCGATAGTGTCCTATATTCCACTACAAAGAAAAAAAAAACCCGTTCCTCATCCTCAAGCATCGATCGCCTCAACCTTCTCCGGTTAACTTCTCAACCTTCTCCGGTCAACTTCCTCGACTCTTCCGGTCAAAGCCTCAACCTTCTCCGGTCAACCTCCCTCGACTTTCTCCGGTTAATTTCTCACTTCCTCCGGTCAACTCCTCGGTCAACTTCCTCGGCACCCACATATTTCTCAGGTAATAAAATAATAATAATCCTAATAATAATAATAATAAAAATAAAAAAAAAAATAAATTTTCTTTGAAAAACCGGTTTGGGACCTCTATGGACGCCCCTTACTTCAGGTTGAAAGAAAAAAAAAAAGAGGAAAAAAAAAAGAAAGAAGAAAAGAGAAAAAAAATTACTTTCTTTGAAAACCGGTTTGGGACCTCTACTGACGCCCCTTACTTCAGGTTGAAAAGAAAAAAAAAGAAAAAGAAAAAAAGAGAAAAGGAAAAGAAAAAAAGAAAGAAGGAAAAGAAAGAAAAAATTTTAATTCTTGAAAACCGGTTTGGGACCTCTACGGACGCCCCTTACTTCAGGTTGAAAAGAAAAAAAAGAAAAAGAAAAAAAGAGAAAAGAGGAAAGAAAAAAAGAAAGAAGGAAAAGAAAGAAAAAATTTAATTTTCTTTGAAAACCGGTTGGGACCTCTACGGACGCCCCTTACTTCAGGTTG
>CM054944.1:1610881-1660881 GCA_029168755.2 Tillandsia fasciculata
TGGGGAGGTTTTGGAAGGTCGGGCTTTCGACGGTTGGTGCGAGGGCACCATCAAATTCTCCCCTACCTACAAATATTATCCCAACTCCGACGCATATTATGGGTGCATTCAAGGCAAAAAAGGCGAGAAAAAACGCGCACCTGCATGGTGATTACCTAATTAATATTTTAAAATCTGTGTTTACGTGATTGATTGTTTTATAACTTATTACATTTCCTTTCGCTTAGGTGTGACCGGATTCTCTGGTATGGCAAGGGTATGAATCAAAACCGGTATGATCGGTGCGAGTCGAGGATGTCGGATCACCGGCCTGTGAGAGCTCTTTTCACTGTGGAGGTTAAAGCATTGAGAAATTCAAACTCTTTAAGAAGCTTCTTTTTGTCTGAGAGGTTCAATATAATAAAAGGTCATGGTGAATTGTTTCGCAAGGATGAGCGTATCATGAGAAGTGGAAGATTCGGCGAAAATATTTAAGCCCCTTCTTTTTTTTCTACAAATTTTTGAGTACATGATGATAAATACTAACCAAATGAACTCTCTAACTTCGTAAGAGAACTTAGGAAAAGCTATTTTGAATGCATGTTTCCTCTTCAGATATAAAATATAGAAATGTTTAGACACAGATATAATCATATAGAGTGTGAAGCCTTTTTTTTTTAAAAAAAAAAAAAAAAATAACAACTCCTCAAATTACATGGATCCAAGTAATATAATGTTGATTGAAGTATTGCTTGTGAGAGAATAATTAATTGCATGGAGTTAGGAACTTTTTAATACATTGTGCATTGATTTAAGGATATCTAAAGTGTACACCCCATAAAGGGTGTACATCCTACACCCCACTCTATCCTGGGGTGGGGTGGATTCCACTAGTCACATCGAAGTGACCAGTGGAGGAAGCCCCACCTCAGGATGGGGTGAGGTGTAGGATGTACACCCCTTATGGGGTGTACACCTAGCATCCTCCTTTATTTAATGCCTATATAAACTAGTGAAATGCTAGATGTACACCCCAATTGGGGTGTACATCTTACACCCACCCCATTCTGGAGTGGGGTGAATTTCACTCGTCCCATTGATGGGACGAGTGAAGGAATATCCATCCCAGGATGGGGTGGATGTAGGATGTACACCCCATTTGGGGTGTACAGGTAGCACTCTTCTATAAACTATGGTGGGTGGGTAAGAATAGGACAAGTTTTGCCTATATTGTAAAGTTTGTGTGGATAGGATTGAAGTAGGTTATGAACTATGAACACAAAACAATTGCAACTAGCTAGCATCATGGACCAAACTTTTCTATTGGGTGTATCCTTTGTCCCTATATATATATATATATGGTTTCTTTTATCCATAACAACTAATAAAAGGACCAAGAGTTTGGGTGTGGTGGTGGATCAATTGTAGAAAATATATATATGGGTTTGTTTATGACTGTGTCTCTCCCCTCTTTTCTAAGTTGAAGGAATCGAATTAAGAAGAGATAATACAACTTATTTTATATATATATGTATACGAGCTCCTGCAAAAGGGATCAATATATATAAGTTGGCTTTTAGTATTTATTTATCCAATAATATTTCTGAATTGGTTCTTATGATATATGACCACTTATTTCTTAGCTAATATCAGAATCTCTATTCCCACCAAGTGACATACTTGATAGTTTAGTATGTAGGGAGGGAAAATACATGACTTAATAGTGGATGTCCTACTTTGACTTCTTTTTTTCTTTCATTTAGTAGTTTGGGGGTCGTTTAGAAATACGCAACCATTTCCTTAACGTGTACAGATACAGCGCCCACGGAATCTCGAAACCGTACAATCCACCACCTGGACATTGGGTCTATTACCTGGACATTGGGTCTATTGTAGGCCTTTTGCTGTTAGGTCTATTGTGAACCGCAGCCCCACTCAACTTATTGGGTTCACCCAACTCAACTTATTAGTCTTCTGGGTCTATTATCACGAGGCAGAAAGTTGAACCTATTTTAATCCATAAATAAATAGCCAATATAGAGTTGAAAAAGATTAATGTTACACACCATTTAGTTTTTTAGCTCTACATATTAAATCAAGGGTAAAATGTATGCATAATAGTTTCCATGATTTTCCACCGACTATATATATAGACGTAGCGTAATTAGTTAAGTACGTGATAGTGAATATATGAGATTTTATATACGAAATTATATTTCTAAACGAATTCATTTAAAAAAAATAAATGGAGTGAATAGCCTACTTCTTTTCTCTCAAAAAAAAAAAAAAAACTACTGAGCACATGATATAATAATGAACACTAACATTAGTGGCGCAGGACTAAGTCGCGGTGAATGGAAAGAAGCACAAAAATGAAAAAAAAAAGATATGAAGAACAAAATTTGTTGACAAAAGTGAAAATATTCACTACACCAATAATAAAAATTAGTGGCAAATATATTGTGGCCACATAAATTATTGCCACTAAATTTTCATAATTAATGGCATTATATAAATAAATATTGCCACCGATATTATTATTTTTTGGTGGCCAAACATTATCGCAACCAAATAAAAATAATAATAATAATTTTTTTTTCAAATCAAAATTTATTAGTTCGGTGGTGACATATTATTGTCACCATATATTTTTTATATTTAATTTTTAGTGGCGAAAACTTATCGCCACCAAATATATATATATATATATATATATATATATATATATATATATATATTATATATATATATATATATATCTATATATATATCTTTTTTCTTTTTTCTTTTTTTTTTTTTGTGGCCATAATTTATAGTCACCATATAATCTCTAATTTTTTTTTTCAATTAGTTCTATTATGGCAATATTTTTTTTTGCTATCAAATAATATTTTTTTTCATTTGGAGGCAAGAATTTATGGCCACTATATAGTTTTCAATCTTTTTTATAATTAATTTTTTATAGCAAAAATTTTTGGCCACCAAATAATTTTTTTGTTTTTATTTGATGGCCATAATTTATGGCCACCATATTCTCAAAAGACAAGAATAAAAAATATTCGGCCCAAAAAATTCGGCCTAAAATTTGGTCTAATAAAAATCACTAAAAACCCAGCCCGAATAACCAAAAAAAAAAAAAAAAAAAAAAAAAAAAACAATCAAAACACTTTCTCCCGATCAACTCTCTCTTCCTTTTCGACACCGATCTCCTCTCCGACTCCGCACCAACCCGCGGGATAAGATGGTAATCGCTTGTAGATTTTGATGTTTGGTTTCGTATCAATATTTTTGATGTAATTTTTTGCTTAATTTTTTTATTTTTTATATTTATTAGGTCTCTAGTTGCTCTAATTTAGCATTAATTGCTCGGATTTGGTTCTACTTGCTGCCTGATCGATTGTGGTTTGCTTTGATGGGAGGTTTTGATTGTCCTGGCGAACTATATATGCAACAATTACATAATGATAGAGGTAGAGAAAAGAAAAGATGAATTTAAATGGAATGTCATGTTAGAGTCATGTTAGAATTTAATTGACAAGTTGCAACCGAAGTGATACTTATTATTTTCTCCATCTACTCTTAGGTACCGTTTAGTTCGGGGATAAGAAAAATTTTGTTATACCGGGGATAGATATAGATTATGGTATTAGCAGGAATTAGTGTAAATTTACGTTTGGTTGGGTTTATGAGTTATACCGGGTTTAAAGAAAATTGGTGTTTGGTAATTATATAGGAATAAGGAGAATAAGATGAATAAAAAAAATTGTGTTTGGTTGAGTATAGAGGAATAAGAAGAATGAGAGGGATAATTATGTGTTTTGACTATTTGGCCCTTTAAAATAAGTTTAAATGGGAGTAAAATTTTAATTTTAAATTTATATAAATTTTAAAAATACATAATAAAAATTAAAGTTTAAGTGGAGTAAAAATTTTAAATGAGAGTAAATAAAAATTAATTTTAAATTTTAAGTGGAGTAAAAATTTAATTTTTAAATTTATATAAATTTTAAAAAAATTATAAAATAATTGTATAAATTTTTATAAATTTAAAATTAATAATTTTTTTTCAAAAATGAAATAAAAATAAAATTTTTAGATTTATTTAAAAATAAGTTAAAAATAGTATTTATTAAATAAAAATTTTAAAATTTAAAATTTATAAATTTAATATCTTTTAAATTTAAAAATTCTAATTTAAAAAAAAAAAACTAATTTTATTAGTGTATGGAAAAAAAGGAAAAAAAAAAGAAAAAAGAAAAAAAAGTGCCGTGGAGAGAGAGAGAGGAGGAGGTGTAGAGAGAGAGAGAGGACTTCGATTCCCGTGCCAGGAATGGGACGAGCCCAATTCCAGACGGAGGTGGGAATTCCAATTCCCACCCCCATCCCAGCTATTCCTGAATAGCTGGAATAGCAATTCCAACTATTTTCATTCCCGTTTGAGAATGAATTCAGGGATAAGGGGGTTATTCCCCTCTTATTCCTGTTACCAAATGGGGCCTTATTGTTTTTGTATTTCGAGTTACTTTTAGGAAGGAGTGGATGAACAAAAGTAGCAAGGCATGAAGAGTGTGGGAACTAAATGTTGGTGTGAACTAAATAGCATGAATGATCCCATGGCCCCATTGTTACAGTGTACAATTTCCCACTATAGTATCCACAGCCAATGTACATTTGTTGAAGTTAGGGCACCACTGATATACTTAATTTGCATTTCACCCTTCTATATGTGTATTAGAAATACTAATTATTATCCCAACTCAATTGCAAAGCCAATTCAGCATTAAAGAGGACTAAGTAACTTAAGGCAAATAAGAAAAAGAACTTGGTCAGTCATAACACAACCCTCACTGTTACGGCTTTTTGGTGTTGGCATTTTCGTGAGTCAAGTCAGTAAGTTGAGTCGGAGTCTTAAAGGGATCAAATTGTCAATCAGCAATCAAAGACTTAGAGAAGATTCAACAAGAGCTCAAGTTGACACTCAGTGTCTTGAGTCTTGAAGATTGAAGATGAAGAATTGTGGATCAGTTACATCAATCTCAAGAAGAAAGTATTCAAAAGGATCAGGTATGTTTAACTAAATAATTTTGGTGATCCGAATACTTTCTTATAGTGTAGAAACACTTGGATGAATTTTTAATTGCATAAAAATCAAAAACTGGACATGGGACATGTTCAGGATCCGGATCAGATGATCCAATCCGGATCCCGAAGGGTATTAGTTCATTGGCAAATCCAATCCGGATCCAAGCCTATTCCGATCCGGATCCCGAACATTGGATGTTGCTGAAATTCATGAACGATCCGGATCGGGCCTTGCAATCCGGATCCCGAACCCTTGGATTTCTGGAATCGTCAATCTCGTTACGACGATCCGGATCGCAGTAATCCGATCCGGATCGCCGTCCTGAAAATTTCCAGATAAGGTATGTTTTTGATTCTTATCTCTTTCCAAAGGTTTCTAAACTATAAATAGACATTTAGGGTTTCTCAAAAACGTGGGACACGGCCGATCAATTTATAAAACACTTGAGAGCAACCCTAGAGGCTAGGTTTTTATCGTTCTTCTTTATAGCCTCTTTTAGGTCAATTCGATGGTTCTTTCAAGAACATATCTTTTGTCGAATTGATCTAATCTTTGCTTAGAGATTTTTCCCATGGATCTTCATTGATAATCTAAGCAAAGGATCACCATCGAAGCCAATATTCTTACCGGCTGAGTTTGCGTCGTGGATTCGACGTGGCATCGTGGATTCGGTGTGTTGAAGGCGTTTCGTGGATTCGAAACGTGTGCTCGTGGATTCGAGTGGCGTTCGTGGATTCGAACGTGTGCAGTGGACGTGCAATCGGTGGAGCGCAAGGTCCGAAGAAGTTGAAGGAGGGGTTAAATCCGTGGAGACGGTAATCACCTTGTTATTCTTCTTTTCTTAGTGGATTGTTATTGCGTGGACATCCAACCGGTCAGCGCAAGGTCCGAAGAAGTGAAGGAGGGGTCGAGTCCGTGGAGTCGGTAATCACCTTGTTATTCTTCATTTCTTAGTGGATTGTTATTGCGTGTTGGTCCCGTGGTTTTTCTCCTGGATTGGAGTTTCCACGTAAATCTCGGTGTGTTGATTTTTATTTTCCGCATTGTTTTTTATTTTTGCACTGAGATTGGTTTTTATAATATTACACCTATTCACCCCCCTCTAGGTGTTTGATAGTACCTATTTAGATCCTTGTGGATCCTAAATAACTCGACACTCACTACAATAAAATTAGATTATAGCGACACTTTTAAGTGTTTCTAAAATCTAAAAAAGGTGTCCGGACAAAAATACCGACACTTATTGTAAGTGTTGCTATATGTGCCGTCGCTAGAGTGTATAGCGACACATTTTTGTAATGTGTCCAAAAAATGTGTCCCTATGATATAGATGGAATATAGATAGGACATTTATATAAAAATATTACAAACATGTGTTCCTATAACCTAATTTTGTAGTAGTGCCCGATATTATCAAAAAGATTTGACATTATCCAATCTTATCAAGTAGTCCTTTAATCCCTCCCACCAGGTATAGAAATAACATAGCACAAGCTTTGCATCTTTCCCCTCTTAATGTACTCTTGCTGAATCACTAGATGGTAGCTGTCTGCTTATCAGTTTTAAAGTAGACATTGGCACCGAAGTCAAGCATCTCTAAAGTGATTACTATACACTACAACAAAATTAGGTTATAGGGACATATGTTTGCGATATTTTTATATAAGTGTCCTATCTATATTCTATCTATATCCAAAATTACATTATAAGGATACATTTTTGAGACACATTATAAAAATGTGTCACTATACACCCTAGCGACGGCACATATAGCAACACTTACAATAAGTGTTGGTATTTTTGTCAGCGACACTTTTTTTAGATTTTAGAAACACTTAAAAATATCGCTATAGCCTAATTTTGTTATAATGATAGCAAATGCCACTAAACTGGACGTTACATATGAACATACAAATATGAACAAATATATTAAATAAAAATTAAGTATTCATGCCAAAAAAAAAACATATATAACAACAATTAGTGAATCTGTCAAACATACAGATCAGACAGAAACTAACAGTTCCATCATAACCGAACAGAATAAATTAAAAGGATCAATTACCAACCTTTAACTTTGTCAGGAGAAAGTGCATTAAGCTACCGTTTGTTTCGGGGCTAGAACAGGAAATAAGAGGTTTATCCTCCTTATTCTACCAAACGCACCAAGAATTATTCGGTATAGTAGTTTTAGTACAAGTAGAATAAGCTGGAACAACAGTTCTTACCTATTATTTTATAATTTTTTATTTTTTTACCAAACTACCCCTCCTCCCCTCCTTTCTCTCTTCCAAATACACTCTCATCATCACAAATTTCTCTCTCCTTTCTCTTTTTTCCTTCCCAATACACTCTCATCATCACAAATCTCTCTCTCTCCTCTCTCTCTTTTCCTTCCCAATACACTCTCATCATCACAACCTCTTTATTCTTCTTATTTCTCATTCTCATACCAAACACAAAATCTCTTATCCCTGGAACCGAACTAAACGCTTTTTCGCTCTTGTTCCGTACTTTATACCTATCCCCAGAATAGCTAGTTCTAGCTTATCCCGTTACCAAACTGTACCTAAATGTCGCCTGAATGAAGTTATGAAGATAACTAAGCTGCTTAAACACAGTCACCTGGCATGGATTCCAAAGTCAGTTTATCTTATTGACCAAGAAATAATACGAATACGCAGCGAAAACCAAGTGTGTGTAATCAAAAGAATATGTGATTAACACCGATTATTTTAAATCAATGAATCAAAAAATCTTAACTGTTTTACCCAACTGTATCCTTTCCTAGCTTTATTTCCTTGTCATTTTCTTCAAGCCCCTCACATTAAAATAATGCATATGATATGTGATATTTGGTAGGTAAAATTATATGAAAACCCCTCAACTATCAGCGCCCCTACCCTTTTTTGCAACTGAATGATTTTACTTTTAGTCAAATAAATTAGAAATTGTATTAAATATTTTGATTTTTAAGTTAAAAAAAATAGAAGGGTGTAATCTCAATATTTTCTGTAGTTGAGGGGGTTCTCCATAATTTTTACCACCTATTAAAGGTCAAAATGGGATCAAAATGGCATATATTGACTAACTACTTACCTAAGGTATCATCTGTATTGTTTTGTGAAGCAATACATACAGGTTTAGGCGACTAATCCTATGGCTTAGGCTAATTTTCTTGCTTAATCTATCTAGTTTTGTTGAGTCCGGCTCTTCTATTTTTGGCTTAATGTAAAGATAGTTATTTTACAGTATTAAAAAGTTCATCATTGCTTCGTAATAACTACTAGCGGCATCCATAAGACAAATATGCAGTAAAATAACCCTAACTTCTCCAGCAGGAGATGGCTTTATTCAAGCTAAGCCATTGCTTATTCCGGCTAGAGTTGCTGATCAGGAGCAGAGTATCTAAATGCGAAAGTGGAAATGCAAACTCATATAGTTTTATTTTTTTGACTCTTTTTTGATTGATTGGAAACTCTGGAATCTTATGATTAAGGTCCAATTTTTTTTTTGCTGTATTTTTGCTCTTTGCTTAGAGGGTTTGTGTAAATTAGATAGAATATGGATCTCTTTTTAGTTACTGAAAATAACTTTCTTTAATATAGAATGAGCAATAGTTGTAGTTCCTTAAGAAATCTCTAATAATTTTTGTCTACTACTTTTCAGTTACTTTTACTAATACACGATAATAGAGATAGACAAAAGCTGGATATTTCTTCAAGATAGAACTCTTCCTGAATTTGAGAAAGGTGTTGATGAGTTCTTAGACTATGCTTTTCAGCAATTGGGGGATGTAAGGAGAATTCATTGTCCTTGCACTAGATGTAACAATATGATACTTAAGACAAGGGATGATGTTAAAGCTGACTTATTCTTTAATGGAGTGATTCAACATTATACCACGTGGAATCATCATGGTTGGATGAATCTGATTGTAGTACTGAATCGGCAGACGAGGACACAAGAAGTGATTATGGGCGTGAAAACATGAATAAAATGGTAGATGACTTATTTGGACATAATGAAGCAACAACTTCTCATCAACCTGAGGAGCCTAATAGTGATGCACAAAAATATTTTCGTCTTGCACAAGAATGCGAACAAGATGCCTATCCAGGTTGTAAGCGGTATTCTAAATTAAAATTTTTAGTGACTTTATTGAATTTGAAATGTCTTAATGGATGGACAGATAAATCAGTCACAATGTTATTAGAGTTTTTATACGACTTCTTACCAAATGGTGCAGATATTCCTAAATCTTATTATGAAATGAGAAAAATTATTAAGGACTAGGATTTGACTATATTAAGATCGAAGCATGCAAAAATGATTGTGTTCTATATTGGAAGGACCTTACGGATGCTAGTGAATGCCCAACTTGTGGTGCTAGTGAATGCCCAACTTGTGGTGAGTCTAGATGGACAACAAGTTCGAAAAAAGAAGATGCTACATTAAGGAGGAGGAAGAAGACACCGCATAAGGTTCTTTGATATTTTCCTCTAACACCTCGACTACAGAGATTATACACAAATGTAGAGACATCAAAAGCTATGAGGTGGCATAGTGACCTTCGACCTGATGATGGTGTTTTAAGACATTCCGCCGATTCAATGGCTTGGAAGTCTTCTGATCACAATCATCCTGAGTTTGGTAAAGAGTCACGTAATGTTCGATTGGATTTAGCAAGTAACGGGTTCAATCCCTTTGGGAATATAAGTACTTCACACAGTGTTTGACCTGTTGTTGTAGTTCCATACAATTTGCCTACATGAATGTGTATGAAGGGTCATTATTTTATAACTACCTTGATCATTAATTAATCAAATGTCGCGTTTATATATAGTGTGTGTTTAGTTGGTACCTTCTTTTGATCTTGGGTTGACTCAAATCGGTTAACACATCAAGTTGGTTCGTGAAAACGTTAGGTGTATGAAATATACCAAATTTATTTTGAAATTAGATTTCTATTGGTGCAATATTCTTTTTTATTCGTACAAGGCGAGTCTAATTAACAGTGGTTGACTTTGACTGGACTAATTAATTAATTAATTATATATATATATATAGAGAGAGAGAGAAAGTCCGGCTACTATACTATTGATTGTATCAAGTATTTGGTACTATCAAATTTTTTATCCTTAGATCAATCACTTTAATTATTTTTATCCATTAAATTTTACTATTTTTTCAACCACCCATTAAACCCAAGGGGCCCACTATCATCTCAACCACATATCTTCTAATTCAACGGTTAAAAACTCGATAGCACCAATGACTTGGTAGTACTATCATCTCAACCACATATCTTTTAATTCAATGGTTAAAAACTTAATAGCACCAATAACTTGGTACTATTAATAGTATTCCAACCTATATATATATATATATATATATATATATATCAACCACACATCTTTTAATTCAACGTTAAAAACTTGATAGCACCAATGACTTGGTAGTACTATCATCTCAACCACATATCTTTTAATTCAACGGTTAAAAACTTAATAGCACCAATAACTTGGTACTATTAATAGTATTCCAACGTAGCTATATATATATATATATATATATATATATATATATATATATATATATATATATATATATACAAAGAGAGAGAGAGAGAGAGCTAGACTGGAGTGCTATTAATCCCACCAAGTCATTAGTGCTATTAAGTTTTTAACCGTTGAATTAAAAGATATGTGGTTCAGATGATAGTGGGCCTCTTGGGTTTAATGGGTGGTTGGGAAAATAGTAAAATATAATGGATGAAAATAATCAAAGGGTTGATCTAACAGTAGAAAACTTGATAGTACCAAATGTTTGGTACTATCGATAGTATACTAGCCGGACTCATATATATATATATATATATATATATATATATATATATATATATATATATATATATATATATATATATATATATTAGGCTACTATGCTATCGATAGCATCGAGTCCTTGGTGTTATTAGGTTTTTGACCCTTGGATGAGGAGATGTGTGATTAGGATGATAGTGTGCCCCATTGGTATTAGGGCTGAAATGTGTTGTTAACCATCGACCGGATCGGCCCCGAGGGTTGACCCTTTAAATGTGATGCACCTCGTGCCAAAAAGGGATCAATCGATCGGACCCAGGAGGGATCTGCTCGGCTGGATTCTTCTCAATATCTACAACAAAATTAGGTTATAGGACACATGTTTGTGACATTTTTGTATAAGTGTCATATGTATATTCCATCTATATCCAAAAGTAGGATATAGGACATATTTTAGGACACATTACAAAAATGTGTCGCTATACATCCTAACGACGGCACATATAGCAACACTTACAATAAGTGTCGGTATTTTTGTCAACGACACTTATTTTAGATTTTAGAAATACTTAAAAGTGTCGCTATAGCCTAATTTTGTTGTAGTTATATCTAACTCTCACAGAGTTCGGCCTAGAGAAGCAGAACTAAAATTTGGAGACAAGAATTTGACACGGCCGAAATAGTCGATTTTGGAATTGTATTGCTCGAAAGAGATTACAGGGAACGATTACAATTAAGACTACTCCTATGAAAGTTGTAAGAAAAGCAGTAAATGCGGGTATGAAAGGCTAGCTAGAAAAGCTGTAAATGCAGACATTTAAAGGTATTGAAAAGCAGGGGTGGTCACTGGCTTAGGAGATTGTAGGACCCTTTTTTCTTCGATAGTTTGGCTATTTATACCCATTCAAACCACATGCATATTCGCAGATTTGGGTAATCAGCGTGATCTAAGGGAAATCATCGCATATCTTTCAACTACTTTCCTTTGAGTCGATTCTTCTCAATGAGATAGTAGCTGTTTTCCGTCCATATTCATCCCCTAATCGGCGCGCCGAAGCGTGATCTTCGACGCTTTCCAATGCTGGGTGTCTCTTGCCATTTCGGGTCAGTTACGAGATCCACGTCCAAATATCGTACTGTTTCCTATCAGGGTCTTTCCTTTTGTGGCTCGAGCAGCCGAGAGTTGAACCTGACCTCGCCTCTTCCGTCATTCGACTAAGGCGATGTCACGCCCCGGGGTCGAACTGCGACCCGGGCTCGCCAACAGATCCGCCGCCCATACAGGAACTCCCGCATAGACATAGCGTCTAACCTGCAAAAGATAGTACTGCAGCTATGCAGATATCAGAGCTGGAAAGTAAACTGCTGTAAAACTAAAATCCAACCACTGTACAACTGAAAATAAAGATACAGTATCCATCCCCCAAAATAATCATCATACATCATCCTCTGATACAACATCTAAGAACTCAAACGGGAAGGTAAACTAAAATAATAATACATCAGTGTACAGGCTCACAGTACAAGTCAGATCCTCACAATACACCAGTCTCTCAAAATAAAGAAAACTCTCAAAAGAGTAAATATACTAATCTAACTGACTGTACTATAAATCTCCAAAAATGGGATACATCTACTCTCCAAGGACAGATAGAGATCTAGCTCGCGACTCCCTCGCCTCAAACAAAAGAAACACCAACAACAGATGTAGAAACTGGCGAAGATGCCTCTGCAAAACTGTCACCGACAGAGGGTGTGAGAACTACACCGTCACGTAGTTCTCAGTGGGTACCGTCACCAGGCCTGACGGTCTGCCCACTAAGTCCACTAGAGGCATAAAGTAACAGATGCAGTACTATAAGGAAAGGCTGAAAATAACTATGTAGCTATTATGCCTCTATCTAAATGCTTAAAGGGTAATACAGATGAAACATGATGCATCTACTACCTCTCGATAAAATAATCACCCAATCTACACTGACTGCCACAAAGGGTCCAGTCAAACCTGCGCCCACCTACTGCCATTACATCCACGGAGGACTGGACTTACGTAGGGCATCCGTGACTGCCTAAAAAAGGCTCAACCAAAGGGACTGCGTCGACAAGTCGCGATAGCAAAGTAACAGGCCTAGCTCCGTAGCGGCACTCGTGGGGCGCGACCTCACCAAGGAAAGTATTCGCGCATCTCTGTTGAGCTCAATATGGCTCATGCAGGCTATAATCCAAATCCACGATCAACAAGATCAACAATACTCGAATCATATCTCTAACTCACAAGCTGAAAAACTCGACAGTCAGCAATTATATCATTCTGTTAATAAAATTCAGATAACCATGAGTTAAAAAGGCTGACTATAGTTAACTAAAAAATAAATTAAAAAATTTAACTCTTTATACATATAATTTATTATTTCAATATTGATTAGTGTCATCTTTTTTATTATTTTTTTTTAATTTATGGCAACTGCGAGACCGACGACGACGATAACGCTTAAGACGAGAACCTCGACCGCAATATAAAGGGAAAAGAAAAGAAATATAACTTTTTACATGAACAAATTTATAAGGGCAAAGTAGTCAATTTACGTCCCTTTTTCTTAAAAAACTAACCGTGGATTAAACGGTAAGGACATATATGAACGAACCAGATTTTTTGGAGGGATATATTTATAAATCATAAAATTTTAAAAAAAATAAATTTGATCACCTAACAAGTTTTATAGGGTCTTTTCTCTAATGTAATAATTTTACAGGGATATGTATTTATGGGTTAATTTTATACAGCTCCTTGTAAATATATCGAATAACATATATATCTCTATAAAATTCAACTTTTTATATTTATTCCTTCAAAAATCTTAAATTGTTCATATATGTCCCTATTCGTTAATATTTATTAGAAAAATATAGTTAACTATTAATTAAATACTTAATCTTGATTAATTAGTGATGTAAATTTATTTTTTACCCTCTCAGATAATATATTTAACTATAACTATATTTTTTTAATAGCTTAGATTTTTAGAGGGACGTATTTGTTAGGACAAAATTTACATTTCAATTATATTCTGTTAAAAAATAAAGGCTAAATTACAGAAAATATTTCTGTAAAATTTTGTTTTTTCACTTTTTTTTCGTAACTTTGAAAAACCTACACTTTACCCTCTCCTAATTATTGAATTATGCACTTACCTCCTGCCGTCATCGTTCCGTAAATGATCCTGTTATTCTGTGGTCACATTTGATGTGCTGCAGTGTGATGATCCGGATCTCCGCAGAGCTGCTACAGTGCGTTGGGGTGGCTGTTGGAGGCCTACATGGTGTGTTGGAGGTGTTTGGGGCATAATTGGGCACAAGAGTTGGACTTCGAGCCCAAATGGATCATGTGAGTGATCGGAGGACCCCGTGGAGGGTTTAGAAGTGGTTTCGCGCGAATCGGATATTTAAATTTGGGCTCCGCGCAACATCGGGCTAAGAATACACTTCCGGAAGCCTTCGGCAATTTTTAGAGTTGGAATTTGGCGAAACGGACGTCAAATTCGGATTCAGCGCGTGAAAACGGTCAAAATGGACTACCCACTTGATATTTTTGAGCTCATGGTACTGTTCATGCCGGAACAGTGATTCCGGCGATCGCCGGCGGCGGCGGCGGCGGCGGGCAGCGGCGGAGAGCGGCGGCGCGGCCTCGGGCAGGCCGCAGCGCGGCGGCGGGCAGCGCGCAGCGCGCGGGCAGGGGCGCGGGCAGGCGCGCGGTACACGCACCGGCGTGCACCAGAGCGGGGTGCCACGTGGCAGTTTCCCATTGGTTGGTCCTCGGGTCGCGGTCCACGGAGCATAGCGGGGTGCACGGTGGACCGGAGCGGGGACACGTGGCATCATTCTATTGGTTCGGTTCATGAAGTCGGGTACACCGGGTGCAGTGAGCGAGAAGGTTGACACGTGGCGCGCGGGGATTGGGCGCGCCACTGTGCGCGCAGGTTGCAGGTAGCGTGGTGCACGGTGGACCGGATGGGACACGTGGCAGAGGTGTTGGTTCGGTGTTTGAGATTTTTGTGCACCGGGTTCAGCGAAATTATGACCTGGACACGTGGCAAGCGAGGATTGGGCGAGCTACTGTTTGCGTACGGACGGCAGGCGGCGGGGCAGGCGCGCAGGCGGCAGGCGGCGGTGCCGGCGGGCGTGGCGGCCACGGCGCCGACGTGGCGCACGCGTGCGCCACGTGGCGGCCGCCCATTGGCCAGCGCCAACTGCCCGTTGACCAGAGGACGGCCACGTGGCGCGAGGGGAGCGGCCGGATTGCCTGTTCGGTGTTCTGGGACACGTGTCAGCGCGTGGAGCGGGTCGGACGGTCAAGCGGTCCGACCGGATCGGGTGTGCGGGCGTGGGCCGTGTGGGCCGGGCTACTGTGCGCGCCCGAAAGTGCGGGCCGGGCCGCACTGTTTGCGCCCGAAACATTTCGGGCGCCCGGGAAAAGGGACACAGCGGGCATTTTTGGATTTGTTTTGGAATGGCCTATAAATACCAACCCGAGCCCCTTCTTTTCGAGTTTTTCTCCCCTTTCCGAGCCTCTTCTGCCCGAGCCACCTTAAGGAGATTTGTTCACCTCTTGATGCTTGATCTTCCTGCCAAGTTCTAGGATTTTAGGAGGCTCGAATCCCGAGGTTCCCCATTTTACGGCGCGGCGCGACGATGCATTTCCTGTTTCCTTCTTCGGCGCAGCAGTGATGTTTTGGCTCCCCTGGGCTACCCCGAGGTCACTTTTCTATGATTTTTGCGCCGGCTGACTCCTTACAGATAAGGCTTCAACTTTCATTTTGATCGCGCTTTTCCGTTTCGAGGTTTTGGCACGGATCCCGAGGCAAACAGTGACCCCTTTTTGCTGTGTGGATTTCCTTGACAGCAGCGGAGTATTTCGGCCATATCTTCGCGCACGAGCGTCAGACGGAGACGAGCTTATACAACTTTTTGATCTACTCGTCGCGAGGAACGCAATGGTGATTTTTCTGAGATTTTAGAAAAATTGTTTCGAGATGAAAATTACTGTTTTCTCAGTGTACAGTGTGCAGTTTTTCTTCACAGTTTGTTGATTGGATTACCGCCTTGCCGAATTTATAACTTGGCTTACCGAACTTTGATTTGGGCGTGCAAGGTACCGTTGCGAAGCTATCGACGCGAGGATCGCCATGATATTTTTCTGGGATTTTTCTGGGCAGTTTCTGCAGGTGATAATTTAACAGTTCTGGGACTGTTGTTGTATGTATTTGTAAGAGCACTATTTGGGAGCCTAAGTGTATTTTGTGGACTTTGTGTTGTGCCAGGAGTGTTTCGGGTGTACTGTTCTTGTTGGAGCGCAGGATTGGAGTTTTTGGTATTTTCAGCTGTACGGACCCGGACAGTTAGCGCTTCAGGTGGGTGGTTGTTGCTCGCCTCTATATCTGACTTACTCACTAAGTTTATTAGAAAATCCCCTTTGAGCATATTGATTGATTAATATGCATGATTGACTGATATACATGTGAGCCTATCATCTGAGATTAATTTAGTGGATATAGCATGTTGGGGATATTATTGGGATAATATTGCTGTTGGAACATGATCATTGGAATAATTTAATAGTGATGATTAACATGCTACATTAGCACCTAGATTTTATGAAAGTGGATTAAATGATTAATTGTTGGGACATAATGATATATCAATGTGCGGGTTTCACTCTGGGAATTATTATGGATCAGGGATCTTATACATGTGTAGTTGACTGATGATTTTAGCCTGATGGTGATATTTATGTGGATATTATTATTATTACACTGTAAAACTGTTATTTGATATATTCTCTCTTTCACATTGCTGAGGACTTTTGCATGCTTATTTGGACATCTAGATAGGCCACTATTTTATTGCTACACTATCATATTGGGATTTGACTTAGGAGAAACCATGATTGCTTTCTTTCTCCTTTTTATTTAGACTTTTGAGTCATGTTGCTCGGGTTCGAGCAGAGGTTTGGGATAGTGTAGCTGGGACCTGAGGGTCAGTGATAGGGTGTACCTGATGTTGGATTGTGGGCTATTGCGGCAACCGCGGACAGTAGGCGGTTGACCAGATCTTGATTATTTCACCCAATTGTGGGTTGGGGGTTATTGCGGTGACCGCGGACTTTGGGCGGTTGACCGGATGTTTACTATTGCATCAGATTGGGTATTAGATTTCTCTAGTGGATGGTATTTCCCACTTTTGAGTATCATTGTATCGGATCGGGGTTTCATTAGTGGACGGAGTTTCCCACTTTGATCATTGTCATGATCCAGTCCTGCTATTGTGAGATATTGGTTACAGAGATGCTTGATACAGTGATACTTTACTCGTGTGGGTCGCTCCCCTCGAGTGCCACTCCGGAGTAGGCTTTAGACCGTGTTGGGTTCCGGTCAGTTGGTGAGTTGTGAGCGATGGCAGAGCAGGCAGTACCAGTTTACTGGTGGCACTAGATTGGGTCTATTTGGTCAGATACTGTTTCCTGATGCATTCATACCGTCATTTCCTTCGGTATTGCATTTAGAGGCATACTTGTGGTGGTTTCCCCTTTTATTCAGTAGTTCTGTTTACAGCTTTACCCCCTTGCCCTTTTCTTGCCTCTAGTAGACTTAGTGGGTACGCCGGAGCTTGAGGCTTTACCCACAGGGGGAGGCTACTGGTTTACTAGTGGTTCTCACCCCCATTGTTGTTTTCTCCTTTCTTTTCTTCCCCCTGTTTTGCAGAGTCCTCATTGGGAGTTGCTGATCTTCGGTCGTTGTTCGGGGCGAGGGAGTCACGAGCTAGATCTTACCACCCGAGGAGTGTAGCTGTATCCCCTGGTTGGAGATTCCTGTAGCTGTTGGCTGGTTTTACTGTTATCCTGGAGGGAGATCTCTGTATTTGGAGAGAGAGAGTTGAGACTGATGTACTATAGTTTTAGTTTATCTCCTTTTATAGTTGAGAGATGCTGTACTGAGGACATTGTATGATGATTATCTGTATTTGAGGAAATGGATATTGTACTTTATTTCATGTTGTACAGTGACTGGATTTTATTCTACAGCATTTTATTTCAGCTCTGATATTGTGTAACTATAGTACTATCTTTTGCAGGTTAGACGCTTCGCCTATGCGGGTTTTAGCATAGGTGGCGGATCTGTTGGCGAGCCCGGGTCGCAGTTTCGACCCCGGGGCGTGACATGCAGTCATTGGAGCTGAGACTTGCTCATCAACAACATCAGTTCTTCACCCACTTACGAAACGATAACGATAGAGAGATAAGTGCATAATTCCATAATTAGGAGGGCCAAAGTATAGATTTTTAAGGCTAAATTACAGAAAACCTCTATGTAATATCCCGCTTTTTCACTTTGCCCTCCTGTCTTTTAAATGCCTATATTTTGCTCCCTCGTAATTACCGAAATATGCATTTTTCCCGCCGTCACCATTCCGTGAGTGAACCGTCAATTTTTTAAAAAATATTATTAGATATACCCAAAATATTCTTCAAGAATGGCGGAAAATAAGCTAAAATTCATTCTCTCTCCAATATAAGGTAAGGGCATTTTCGTCAATTTACCTTCTCCGTTAACGCCGTTGGCCCTAAAGACAATTCACTAATTACGATGGGACAAAATGTAGGTTTTTAAAAGACAGGGAGTTAAAGTAAAAAAACGGAATATTACAGAAAGATTTTCTGTAATTTAGCCGATTTTTAAAAATAGGAAGGAAAAGTAAAAAAATAAAAATTTATAAAAAAAAATTCTGTAATTTAATCAAAAATAAATAATAAATTAACAGTAATTAACCAAAATTAAATTTTATATAAACATATTTACTATTCCTATTGGCTATACTTATTGGGAGCAGTATGAAATTAATTATATTATTAGTATTATTATAATTTTAAGTCAAATAAAAAATACATGGACACGTGTACACCGGCGGGTTCTTCAACCTATGGGCGTGCAAAAAAAACAGCGCTTGGCCTCGTACGCAAGTGCCCCCTCGCACGGGCACGCTGTTCGCAGTTCGCCCTATCGTTGCGACCGTTCGATTGGATCCGATGACTAAACCAACGGTTGTGATCTACCCTGCACAATGTTTTGGTGTTGCGGGAACTACAGCGGATGGGTTTAGACCCGAAAACCCGCAGCGTTCTAGAAAGGGAAGTAACCCCCGGGCTCCAACTCCGCCATCAGAGTTCGATTTAATTACTGGATATGCCACTCCATCTTATCCCGTTCCTCCGCCGTTCTATCCTGATCCAACGGCCACGAATCGCCCTCGTAAGCTTCTCTCTCCTTATCTCTCGTTCCTGACCAAATTACCCTATTAGTCCCCTACTTTGGTTTATTTCACTTTGGTACTCTACCTAACTTTTGAGGACTAATAAAAAATTACAGAATAGTTACGTATAATTTTTTTGAACTATAGAATAGTAAAATATCTCAGTGATATATTTTACAAAGTATACTTTTTTATATTTATTCCTAAAAAATTTTAAATTATTTATATATATTCTTGCTGTTAATGTTGGTAAAAAATATAGTTAATCATAAATTAAATACTTAATTTTGATTAGTAAATAAGTTAAATTTATTTTTTTTTATTTTTTTAAATATTATATTTAGCCACAGTTAGAAATTTTAGAGGGATATATTTACAATGACAAAATTATTATCTTACTTATATTGTATTAAAAAATAAACAGTAAACTAATTCTAACAAATTAGAGAAATATATATGAAAATTTAATTTTTTTAAAAATAAATATAAAAAATTAAACATTATAAAAATATATGTACTATTTCATATATTTATAGAAAACTGAATAAAATAAATCCTAATTATAACATAGTATAACCAAACAACCCCTCAGTTTCAAATATTTATACTAAAAATAATAACTTTATATAAAACTGCAAGGACCAAACAAAAATTTGCCAAACATTCAGGGAGTAACCGGGCACTTTACCCCTTATCCTGTTTGTCTTAAGCTGAAGCGGGCAAAACCGTAGCTTCCAGAGAACGCTAAGGGTATTTTCGTAAAACCACACAATTTCTTTTGTTTACGCGGACAGGGAGGAATCTTTACCAAAAAGCCCCTCGTCACGATATAAATCATTTCGAAAGAGAAAAAAAGGAGGTACATAAAATGTACGGAGACACCCTCAGCTTTTCAAGTTTTAAATTTTTAAATTTGAAAATTTGTACGGTAAAATCAGAGGGAAATTTAGTATAAATTTTAAATATTTTAAATCAAAATTAGTTAAGTATAAATAATTAGAAGGTGAGGGGGGTGCTTAGTGATGAAAAGAATAACTCAATAGTTGAGGGGGCCTTCATACATTTTCACAAAGAGAATAAGAGAAGGCGACCCCCCTCCCTCTTCCCCTCTCTTTCTCTCTCTACTCCTCCCGCTCTCTCTCTCTCTCTCTCTCTCTCTCTCTCTCTCTCTACCATTTCACCTCTCATCTCTCCTCTCTCTCTCTTCGTCGGGGACTAGGGTTTGCACCGGAGCCCCTCCGCGGCGGGATCGGAAACGAGCGATCGATCGATCGCGCCACTCTCCGCCGCCAATGCGACGGGATCTCGCGTGATCGGGGGGGGGAGGGGGGGAGGAATCAATCGCGAAATCCGGAGAATCCGCCATGGCGTACCAGGGGAAGAAGCTCGTCAACGATCCCAATGGTCTCCTCTCGTCTTTTCTCTGATTTTTTGTAGGTTTTGAGCCCGATTTGTGGGGGTTTGTGGTTTTTGATCGTGTTCGACCGTAGTGTGGCCGGTCTTGGGGTTTCTTCTTGCTTCGTTTCGGCGATCTCGATGCGTGTTTTTTGGATTATTTTTGTTTGTTTGTTTGTTTTTTTTTTTTTTATGTCTTATCTGAGATTTGATTACTGTGTTTCTTGATCGAGTGTGTTGGTTGCTGCGTATCTGTTGATGCAATGCTGAGTTAAATTGGTGGAGTAGAGAAATGGCGTTGCGCCGATGAGTATTTCCAATTCTTTTGCTTCATTTCGGCTCGTTCTATGCTCTTTTATCGTTGTTGAGATTTTGTGTTCTTTAGTTATTTATTTAGTTGTTCGTTTCTGTGAGATTTGATTACTGTGTTTCTTGATCGAGTATCTTGCTTGCTGCGTTTCTATTGATGCAATGCGAGTTAAATTCGTACTGGAGGAAAAATATGGTGTTACGCTGATGGGAATTTCTGTTTTTTCAGCGAATTTCTGGTTTTTTTTCGGTATTCTTACATTATTAAATGTGGTTTTTTGGTTCTTTCTGTATATGCCAGCTCTTTTTGTGCCTATTTTGTGAAGATTTTGAATTATTTTTAGTTAATTCATTGATTTTTTTGCATCGGATTTCATTACTGTGATGTCTGGGTCAGGTATCTGTTCATGCAATGCTGAGTTTAATTCATAGCGGAGTAGATATGCGGTGTTATGCTGATGAGAATTCCCGGTTTGTTCAGTGTCTTGCTATATGCAATTTGCTGTGAGATTCGATGGAGATGTGGTTTTGGTTCGTTTGCTTCATTTCTGTGCTTTTCATCCTGTTTTATGGAGATTTTAGATTCTTTATGCGTCTATTGTTTTATTTTTTTTGCGGGAGATTTGATACTGTGTTTCCTGATCAAGTGTCTTACCTGCTGTGTATCTGTTGGTGCAATGCTGAATTAATTTCCTATCGTATTGGAGATATAGTTGCTCACCGATGAGCATTTCCGGCTTTTTCGGCGGACGTTTTGTCATGCAATGTGCAGTGAGATTCACTTAATAGTTCTGCATGCAGATGTGGTGACTGAGTTCGTCGAGGGCTTGGTGGAGACGTATCCTGGTTTGCAGTACTTGGATGGCTTACCGCAGGTAATATTAATGGCCAATAATTGCCTTTCTGAGCGATTTGGTCACTTTTGCTTGTGGAGTCTTGATCTCGACGTATCATTTGGTGTGATGGATTGCAGATTAAGGTTGTCTTGCGTGCTGACGTGTCGACCAGGACGTACGACAAGGTTGCGGTCATATCAGGTGACGACATCGCAATTATGCTTTCGGTTCTTGTCATGATCCCATTTAGAACAGTTGGCATAGGTGGTCAATTAATAGGGCATATGATGTATGTAGATACTGATGAAATATAAAAAATGGTATGATGAAATACATGCACTGTGCATGCTCACCCCTGCCTGTGTGAATATGCACAAAGATTCGCCCGCCCATCGGCGCTGCATGTCTGCCCACATGTAGTACACAATTTTGGTTTGGAAAACAAGATAAGCGCACATGCAGGTCTCGATGCATGTGTGCGCACAAACATGCATGCGTGTGCATGCACAGTACGTGTGCATGCACAGTACGTGTGCATGCTTGCTCACACTTACGATGTATATATTTTCTTTTAAGGAAATCAGTATCAAATTAGGCTAAATGGGATTTCGTGAATACCACTCCCAACTGGAAATTTTGGTTCCATTGACTCGCATCCTATTGTGTCATGCAACTCCTTGCAAAGTTTATGAGGATTATATCTTTCCCTAAGGAGTAAGGGAGAAAAAGAAGTTGCCGAAAGTGCTATATCATTTGGAAGAAAACAACTAGGGTGACGTATGAAAGATTTATGTTGACTAGTATTATATTGGACATTTTAGTAGGTTTAGGGTTTTCCCAAGCTATGAACCCCAATTTAAACCTATATATGCTATTCATACATGATTTTCTTTTGACATGTTGGCATACTTGTCCTTCAGACATTGAACTTGTCCTTTGGCCTAGTTCTTCTGTAGTGGTTATGAGCGGTTATCTGGGCAACCAACTAGACAATCAGAGCCAACATCGACCAGGCAATGCTTTACTTAGACCAGTTGAATCATGGTTCATGGGATAGCCTACGTGACTCGGCAACCTATTTGGTGCCAAGATGGCTACTGCATGCAAATAAACAAGATTAATCATATAGTTTGCTTAATTGTGAGTAGGCGATCACGGCTTTCATACATATAGTATTGTAGTGACATTTCCTCTAATTAAATTGCCTTTTCATGTTAGTTATAGTTATCTATAGATGGACTTTCAAGTGTTTATGTTTCTATAATGTTTCCTATGGACTTTGAACCCATTTGCCGTAGTCAAATAAATGTGTGCTCTAGTTTAAGAATTGGGATTTGATGTCTATCTGATTGTGGCATGCTCATGCGATTTAATTGAAGTAGAAGATAAGTAAGGTCTTTTTGACCCTCGTACAAGTGTCGTTGCTCTAGAGTTCAAGCCCAGGCTTTGTAAACGACGTCTGACCACAATGTCCTGTCTTTTAATATGTAAAATGGATTATTACCTATCGACACCAAAGACATCTACTAATATATTGGCAATATCAACTTTTTCTGTCTTTAATTCTTTTCGAACGGGACTGTACTGGAGTAGCCATAGTCTATATTATCTCAACTTTGATATACCGTAAATTAAGTAAGCCCCATTGACCCAAACCAAAATTCACTCTTTGTATTTAACTCTCTGAAGTTGATCAACGTGTGGATCAGTATTTGAGTGCTCCAATAAGACCTATGTTTAACCTTCATTTCCAATGGTCCTTTACTCTGGCCTTTTCCAGGCTGTTCAGTGACAACCACCTCATCCATATGAACTCTCTTTATGTCGAGTAATCTTTTGTACAAGTAGGCCAACTTTTAATGAAAGTTACACAGAATTACAGGATTAGAGTTGAAACAATCAGAAATTTCTGATATCATTAGAGTACAAAATAGCTCCAGTTAGTGTCTTAGTTGTTTTCCAATTCTCAGTTGGTTGGCGCAAGCCTATGGTAACTTATTAACTATTCTTTCTTTTTTCCCCCCTTTGCTTTTATTTTGTTTTTTTTGTGGTAGTCGTACTTGTTTTAACTGTTCATTCTTCTACGTAGGAGGTGGAAGTGGCCATGAGCCTGCTCATGCTGGATTTGTTGGGCCAGGGATGTTGACAGCAGCCGTCTCCGGGGATATTTTCTCTTCTCCACCTGTTGATTCTATTTTGGCTGTATGGTTCATTTGTTACTCCTTTTTCAATTCAATTATTTGTTACTTGTGCTGACACCATTTAGCATTTTAGGCTATTCGAGCTGTAACAGGTCCTAAAGGATGCCTTCTGATAGTCAAGGTATCATATTTTCCCTTATTTATACTAGTCACATCTGACTGTTTCAGTGTGCTTTTTTTCTTGTGGTTTGGGAAAGGGGGGGGGGGGGGGGGGGGAAGGGGGCGTGTTGGGAACCGTTACATAACTCTTGTTTTGGTGCCCTTACAAGTTCACTTAATAGTTGAAAATGCTATTTTGTTTAATTATTCTTTAAATGCAAGAAGAATATTTATAAGTCATCTGATTATATCTTTCTTTATAGCTTCCGCTTGCTTGCTCATGTAAGCTCTTTTCTTTCTTAAAAGATTTGATTTTGAATGTTAACAGAACTACACTGGTGATCGGCTCAATTTTGGTTTGGCAGCTGAGCAAGCAAAATCCGAAGGCTATGAAGTGGAGGTATTTACTATCTGGTATCTTGATCAAGAGTAAATATTCATTAAAATGATTTTATTAAGCTTTGTAATATTTTGATTCCTGCAGATGGTTATTGTGGGGGATGACTGTGCTCTGCCGCCACCGCGTGGCATAGCTGGGCGAAGAGGTCTGGCTGGAACTGTTCTTGTTCACAAGGTACAGATTCTTGGTGCTTATAATTAACTTATGAGCATAAGCTATTTCAATCGCTGTAGGTTTGAAACATGAAGTAAGAACTGTTTTCTTTGGTAAAATGTGCTGACCTGACCTGAACTACAGAACATTTCAAAATGACTATCTGAACTTTAAATTTTGCTTTTACTACCTAATCATGCAATATTTTTGATTGAACTGCCTAACCATAAAAATGTGATGGCATTTTGGAAATTTTTGACAGAATATTCTGTAATGTAATTGGAAGTTTCCATTACTTGACTATTCTATTACTTTTTTGACGGAATCTGTATGATCTAACTGAACTTGAAAGGATTTCTCTATAATCATACAGAATGAAATGTGAAGCGGTACAGTCAAAACTTTAAGCGCTCAGTAGCCATTTCAGATGTGCTACAGTTCAGATAAGGCTGTATGTTTTACCTTTTTCTGTGCAATCCGTTGCCAAATACGTATTGAAATGTTCAAAGCCATATTCAGACATATTATAATTGATTTTAAAGCATGATATACGGATCCTTTTGTTTGTCTCTTATTTGTATTTGCTTTAATTGGTAGGTTGCTGGGGCTGCTGCTGACGCTGGTTTATCACTTGCTGATGTTGCTGCAGAAGCGAAGCTTGCATCCGAAATGGTGGGAACAATGGGTGTTGCTTTGTCAGTGTGCACACTGCCTGGCCAGGTTACTTCGGATCGTCTAGGTCCAGGACTGATGGAGCTTGGTCTTGGAATCGTAAGTTACCACATGATAAGATGGTTGATAATTGCATTAATTGGACACTGGCTCTGCTCTTCATCTAGTTTATGTTGTATTAGTTACTTGGAAGACTCTTTTTATCGGTTGTTGCTTCTTATTTGGAATGCATCTTATTGAGCCTTACATTTATTTGCACAAATAAGGATTAAGAAGTGTACTTGGCCTTTTCAGCATGGGGAACCAGGAGCTGCTGTTGTTGAGCTCCAACCTGTTGATGTAATTGTATCTCATGTTCTCAAGCAGATATTGTCACAGGTATAAGTCCTGGGCTTTTATGTGTCATTAGTTCTTTTGATGTTGCTTTAACTTGGTACTGTTTTAGTTTATCAACTAGATGATAAATAATAAATTAAGACATGAACCTATATTATATGCATGCTAATGAGCTTTCTTTTTTCCTTTTCATGCTAGTTAATTTTTTTAAATTGTCTGTTGATTTTTTTTTATTTATTATTTTTTTTATAACTTAATGTAAAGTAACATTAACTTGAGAAACTGTTATTATTTCATCTTTTCTGTGGGATTTTTGTCCATGCGAAAAGAAATGCAGTTACAGATTTGTTCTCTTACAATATATGGTAAGAGTTATCTTTGCCTTAAATAACAAGTTTAAACTTGCCAAAATTTGTGCATTACAAATAGCAGGATCATATAACAGTACCTCCCTACCTTTTTATAAAGTATCGAACAAGGTACGAGCTAAATCAGCATATCACTATGTTGAAAGTAGTGAAATAGTGTGTGAACAAAACTCTGGATGGCTGATTCTACGTTGTATTGTGTAGCCTCTAATATTTACATGTGTTGGCTTGTTAGCGTAAAATTACATGAGTTTGACTAATGCAAGCAATTCACAGGGAAAAAGAACAAAGAAAAATCAATACCCTTTATATTTGTTGTTTTATCAAGAACAGGGTCTGAATGTTCTCTAGTAATTTACATGATAATTCTACATTGCCAACTCTATTTAGTAAAAGCCATTTTGATCCTCCTTATTGGCCTTTTGAATGTTCTTTTTTTATCAAGAACAGGGTCATTTTAGCAAGTGAAACTTATTTCAAATTTCAGAATTCAAGGTAACTTGCATTTTCCAATCATAGTTGGACTATGTTGTCATGGAGAAGCAAGTTGTCTGTGACTTCATGACGTGATTAACCTTTATACATATGCAGATGATTTTGTGGAAAAATCAGTAGATGCATTTTACTATGTTATAATATTTGTGTTACTTGTAACTTGTCCTCGTATATGTATGTCCTTGTTTCCTTCTGAAATGGTTTCAACTGCTCACAGGAAACTCAATATGTTCCGATTACAAGAGGAAGCAGAGTGATTCTCCTGATTAACGGGTAAATACTGTTTCCTAGCTTTTCCTTTTTTGCAATTTAACTTAACTTTGCAAGTTGAAAGCATTAACATTCTCATACTATTAGTGGATTGTCAATTTATTTTGATGAGAAGGAAATCTATATTCGCCTGCAAGATTTTGCTATTTCAATAACGAGCTTACTTGTGCCAATTAAAATATATGCGAGTTAAGGTGAAGAGTAGTTTTGCAGAAGATTGATTGGCAAGTTATTATAACAACCTAGGGGGCTGTTTGGATGCATAATTATTTTGTTCAACAAAACTCTTTTCATATACTTGAGTGATATGTGGTGATTGGTCAATAGGAACCATGGGAAGATGTCCATAACTACATACTATATAGGGCATCTACTGCAGTTTTTTCATAATATGATGAATCACCTTGTCGTTGAACATACTATCCTCAGAAGTTGGAATTATTGTGTTTCATAATAGCTAAAAGTCAACCTAATTGGTACTGTTCTAGCCAAACATGGGTTCTTTTGACAATATTTTGAGGGTTTACTACTTAATTTCAATATATATAGTCTTGAAAGCTGAGATGAATAAGAAATGTGCTATAGATTGTCGGCGCATTAAACTGTTAAAAATGTAGCTATGTCATCAAATTTAGGGCAAGGCATGCCCAAAACAAGGTTGATTTGGCAGGGCTAGGATGGATGTTAGAAATTGTAATATTTATGTCACATCTGTGGAGTGATTAAAGCTTTTTCAGTTCTCACTAAAGTTTATTTGCTATAGTTTATCTTTTTTCACTACCTATTATATTGTTAATATTCAATAATGGATTATCAATATTAATGTTTAGAAACAAAAGCAATGAGCACATTGAAAGAACATTTGCGCTAACTTGTCTTTATTGTCACGTAAAACAGATTGGGTTCTACTCCGCTGATGGAGCTAATGATTGCAGCGAGAAAGGCAATTCCTGAGCTGCAGCTGGAGCATGGAGGTTGCTGTTGACAGAGTTTACACTGGCACATTTATGACCTCACTTGATATGGCTGGTCAGTTCACTCAAGAAGCTTTTGGCGTACTTAAAACCTCTTTTTACTGGTTGGATCATGAAGTTGCTTTCGTACAGGGTTTTCTATATCTATTATGAAGTCAGACGAGGATATTTTGCAGCGCCTAGATGCCCCAACTAAGGCTCCATATTGGCCTGTTGGTGTCGAAGGTAATGAATCAATCCAACTAAATTATCGAATTCGATAAGCTGCGATATATGTTCGACTAAGTCCGTCTACTTGTAACGCACAATGACCTAAAATTGCTGAATTGTTGTTGATATCTTCCTAGATCTTACTGCTAGGTATAAGATACATATAGTATACAGTATGAGCTTCTCAAGACAAGAAAATACAAAATGTTTACATATATTTATATGAGATAATTAGTTATTTAATGTTTTCAAGATCGGGGCTAGCTCATGAAGTATAGAATGCTTTGTATTTAGACTGGTTCTCGGACCTTAGGATTTTTCTCTGGTTTCGTTGTAAGATTAAACTGATGAATTATGTAAGTAACCTTTTTTTAAAAAAAACAACTCTTGGTCCTTTGTCTCATGTATTTAACTTTTGCATTGAGCAATTTATAGACGTGCCAAAAATTTTATACACTACTTTTGTAATATTTCTTCGGGTTCAAGAATTTTTATTTTTTTTTCTAGATGTGATTAATATTTCATTTATTTTTTCTTGGACATCTAGTTGTTCGTTGCCCCATTTTTTCTTAAAACTCCATTAATTTCTAGAATTCTTTTAATCTATATAGGACCATATGTACTATTGTCATCTTGTTGTAGTAATTAATGCTCTTGATGGTTTATCTTTTTTTTGGAGAAGTAATTTAATATTTTAATTTTTCTGTTTGACATGCTATGATGTTGATTTTTCTGTAAGTATAAACTTTGCATATAAACCTTTCATTGGAGAGATGCGACTATAAGTGGATAATAGTATTGACATCCTCAAACGACAACATCTGTCCCAAGTAGTACAAGTTTTCTTTATTTGGTAGGTTGTTATGTTGAATAATGGTATTATGGTATATATCATTGACTTGTAGGGGATCGCCCACCTGCAAAAATTCCTGTTCCAGTTCCTTCATCTGGTTCCACAAGGAGCGATGAGGTGAAAAAAATACTTAATTTGGTTTTGTTTTATTTAATTATGAAAGGTCGGCATTATTCTTCTTAAAAAGTACATAATTCCTGTAGTATAATATCTCTATGTCCATAAAACTATGTTAGCACTTAGCAGTCACCACTGTTGTGCACTTCTGATGATATCTGAGTTTCCGAAAACGTCATATAAAAGTAATGTGGGTCTTTTTGGTTATATTACAATTGCTAGCTGTGAAAATATAGTTCCAAGTTTTCCCGAAGAGAATAAAATTGACTCTATACATAAATCGCTAAATGCTGTCATTAATCAGGATTGCTATCTTGTTCTTTTCTTTTGGGTCCTAGAACCTCACTGCCTCTATTATAATTATGTGTGAAATGCAACTACATGTTTTTGTTGGCCACTGAACTCATAATTTATTACATTCTTTTTCTGGGGCTATATTTCTCGGGCTTTTAAGATATACATAATGTATAAGATAACCTTATCTTCTTTCCAGATATACTTTTTTTTTTTTGCTTCATACATTTTATCCTGCGGCAGATGCTTAGCAAACCCCAAGAGCTAACCCAACAAGGCATTATTCTGGAGGCTGCTGTCGAAGCTGCTGCTAAAGAGATTATCAGTCTTACGGACAGCCTAAACGAATGGGATGGTAAAGTGGGTGATGGTGACTGTGGAACTACTGTGAGTCCTCATCTCGGCCATATTGCCTGTTTTGTTTGTATTTTTTTCTAATGATTCATGACAGAATTTTCTCTTCAGATGTATAGAGGTGCAATGGCTGTTCTGGACGATATGAGAAAGCCGGTAAATTTTTTTTTTTTTTTTTTTTTTGGCCGGTGGGAAAAATCTACCAGACCCCTATAAACATTTGCTCAGCTGCAGTGTGGGACCTGGACTTCAGAAGTTACACATGAACTTTATGATTGTTTCAGTCAACCATCTAACTGGCATTCTTCAATCTTCAATCAAATGGAACCAGAATGATTTAATGCGTCTATTCTTTTGAATGGTTGGATATCTTTACGGGTGTGTTAGTACTTTGCCTGATTGAAGATTGTAAAGAAAAATTAATTGAAGTCAGGGGCTAGGTGTGGTTGATTGAGGAATGTACGCATTGGATAGTCATATGCAACGATACTTATGTGTATCACGGTCTGGCATTTTTTTTTTTACTTTTTCTGGTAGAAATTGAGTTCTTTGAGGAAACATGGTGGGGAAATTTATTGTACTTCGAGATTACCGTTTAGAATTTTCTTTGTCTATATATATATCGTTAATGAGACAAAACTAGGTAAGTTGCTTTAGTCGTTTAGACGACAAAATGAGACAAATCTAGATAAATTGCGTTAGCCATTTAGGGTAACAAGTTTATGGACTCTAATTAGAATTTTCTGCTTCACACAGCTACCCCATGAATGATGCTGCTGAGACGGTGAACGAAATCGGGGCCACTATCCGTAGGGTGATGGGTGGAACGAGCGGCATCTTGTACAGTACCCATCTTTTCTTCCTTCTAATTTTATTAACATTAAATTAAGGCCACGTTTTGTATTATTGCCCTCTTTTTATTTTTTTTTTTTAAACACTAATTTTATATAATTTGATGTACGGGCGGAAGAACTTTTCTCTTGCTGGCTAAGTGATGGATGACAATTTCTTTAAAATGAACAAAAGAAGTAGCTTCAAAGTTTTTAGTTTTTTTTTGCCAAACAAACAACTTAGAAGGATTACAAGCAATCCACCATTTTATTCTACACTATTTTATATAGAAATTCTATTTTTTTAAAAAAGGGGCCATTATGCCAAACAAGGCCTTGGTTTATACAAGGTCTTAGTTTATATATTTACGATTTTAGCTTTCTATTGGAATTATCGAATTTGGAGACCTGTAAATTGAAAAACACATGTGCATATCTCTGCAAAATCTGAATCTTCATATGCGCCCTTGAAAAAAAATATTTTTTTACATATAATACCTTTGTACTTGCAAAATTGGTTCCTTGTAAAGAAATTTTTTTTTATGAATCCAAAAATAACTTCGTCCCCATGAATTGGCTCTGACTAGTAACTTGAGATGAAAATATTTTCATACCACACTTTCAAGAGGCATAAATTGAAATTCACATTTTATAGCTGATACGTATGTAAGTAGATGATTTTAAAGACATACGAGTGAAATACTAAATGCCCTAAAATGTCTTTTTCAATTTGCTGATTGACAGGTATGACATATTCTGCAAGGCAGCATATGCTAGCTTGAAGGGAAGCTCGAAAATTACAGCAAAACAATGTAACAACTCAAATAAGTACGTAGATCTCGTCCCTGTCTTATGACGTTTAGTAATATGCCTCCTTTCTGTTTTCAGGGTCTAATGCTCTAGAAGCATCCATTGCTGCTGTTAGCAAGTATGGTCGTGCCAGTGCGGGCTATCGCACGATGTTGGATGCTCTCATTCCGGCATCGAATGTTCTAAAAGAGGCAAGAAAAGATTTTTTTTCTTTTCTTTTCTACTTTCTATTTTTTTTTTCTCTAAAGAAAAGTACTTTCTATTTTTCTTTTCTTACGTATCTAAAGTACTTTTTCTTTATGAGCAGAGGCTGGATGCTGGTGATGACCCTGTGACTGCTTTTCTACTGTCGTCTGAGGCCGCTCAGAATGGTGCCGAGTCTACTAAAAGCATGCATGCGCAAGTAATTTTCTTTTCTCTCTCCCTTTTAAGTTCATTTTGCATTCGCAAATAATGGTGAAAGATAAAATATTTAACCTGTATGCTCCATAACAATGTAATGTATTTAGTTTCGTGGGCATCAGTGGTTCACTGCATGCTATGATCCTTGACTATCTGGTTTTCCTAGTACAACATCAAAGCGTGGTACATAATTCACATTTATACATCCTGTTTAGCTGCTGTGAGCCTGGTTTGGCTTCTGGTGGGATTTAAATTGCTTTCTCTCTCTCTACGAGAAGTGAAAGCCTAGAGCTTTTGCCTATTGCGAGAAGTAAAATGAGCTTCTGCATCCCAAAAGCAGCTCCATTTTCGAGCTTCCGCTTCTAGCTAGGGGCGAGAAGCTGTTGGCGGGAATTTGACAGAGCTGTTAGGGTTTCCTCCAACAGTTTCTATTCAAGTAGCACTCATGTGGAAAGCTTGCTATATTTTACATATTCAAATACATACATAGCTGTCGAATAAAGTAATGAATGACGAGATGTCTGTTCAGGCCGGTCGATCCTCGTACATTGCTCCAGATCTACTTTCTTCCATTCCAGACCCTGGCGCGATGGCCGTGGCTGCATGGTACAAAGCTGCGGCCTTTGCGGTGAAGGCTCAGCTGCGGCCTTAACGAGGCTAACCACACCAGTGCAGACTCTCACTCTACAGGATGAAACATACCATACCAAACAAAAGCAATTTCTTTACAATTTTTTTTTTTTTTTTTTCTCCCCCTTTCTTACCCTGTTCCGTTAACTCCTTTCGCTTTCCGCTAGTGTTCTGCATGAGCTGAGAAAGCCCCCCGAGCCTTTTACCTTATTGGACTAGTCAGTTACCTAGTTTTAAACATCGAATACCAAAAGAGACTGTAAGAGAAAGGAACCTGTCGCGACAATAAGCGCCGAACTATATAGAAAAGAACTGTTAGTTTGCTGCTGCTGCTGCTGCTGCTGCTGCTGTTACTGTGCTTGTTTTATTAAGCATTTTGATTTGTTCAGAGTTATCTGTTGCAGCTCAAATTTAATGATGCTATTCGATTATGGCTGATTAGATCAATTGCTAATTGCTGGTATATGGAATGCTTGTAAAGATTGCGTGCTTTTCGAAGAGGGCCAGCCAGCCGGGTGTCTAGAAATTCTGATATCAAATCAAAAACAATATCAGGAAATAAATATTTGGTCCTTTCCTTAAAAAGTATGTACTCAAATTTGAAGTGAGAAATAGTTTTTAGAATGATGTGTTGCCAACATGTTGCTTCTGTGCGTGTGTTTAGAGAAAGTGAGTTTAGTAGTATATATATATGTAAGACAAGTTCCTCAGCTTTCTAGTTAGTTCAGGTCTTGTGCATGTTTTCTGAATTTCTGCAAAGTTTGAGTTTGTGAAATTTATAAATTTTTTTATAAATTTCTCGCTTTTTTATTTAAATATAATATAGGGGTAATTTTTATATATCCTTAAAAATTTTTATGATTTACCTCTTTTAAAAGGCTAATATTAAAACTATCTTTCTTACGTTTCAACTTCTTTTCAAAATATTCATGAAGTTAAACTCTGTTAGTGTATCGTTATTTGTGTGAAATTATTATTTTGTCCTTTCAAATATATTCTTCTACCATAACTAATTTTTAACTCTGAAGGAAAATGTTTTGGTAGATAGGGGCAAAATAGGTATATCGGATAGTTTTTAATTTTGATTATTATTTAACTTTAGTTTAACCCTAGTTAATTTAACAAATGGAAACGGTAGAGATATTTTTAATAACGGTGGAACGTATGAGGGGTATATTGGAAAGAAAAAAATAAGAGAGTAAATTAGATATTTTTTTATATTTTAGGGGTACATAGGTAATTATCCTAAGGGCAATTTAATGATTCGGCTTAATAACAATAATAATTTATTAAGTTTAAATTATATCTAAAATATTTAAGTTTAATTATTATTATTTGTGTGTATAATTTTATATATCCAAATCAGAAGCCTACGGATGCACGAGTTTATCTGTAACTGTTACACTGAAGAAATTCCTTCAAAATAGTGGGTGTTTCCCGCCACAGACAGAGAGAGAGAGAGAGTGGCAGCAGGCGATGGCGAAGGTGGAAGTCTGGCGGCATGGCCTGCTGGAATTCCTCCTGCAGGCTCCCTCGTAAGTTCGTCGTCCCCCCCCCCCCCCCATCACAATTTCTTCCCCTCCCCCACATTCCCACATTTCTCTTCTTCTTTGACTCTTTAACTCATCTCGTCATTCCTCCCCATCCAAATCCAAATCCAAAATTGAAAAGCCGCTGCAGCTCCGCCCCGTCGTCAAGTACACCGCCCTCGCCTTCTTCGCCCACCGCTTCCTTCCCAGGTCGATCCACCCCCCTCCTCCCTCATCCTCACCCTCACCCTCTTCTCCTCTCTTTTTCTTTGCCTTCAGTTTTTGGATTTCATTTTGTTTTGTTTTTTTTTTTGGTTGGTAGTGTAATCGAAGATGATGCGACGAATGCGCGGAGCTGGCTCCTGCGGCCGATCAGGGAGAGCAATCTCCAGCTCTTCGCCCTCGTCTCCGTCTGGATCTCCAGCAAAGTACAATTCAAAATCCCCTCTAGTACAATTCAACTCTTTCTTTTTTTTTTTTGTGTGTGTGGAATTAATTGTAGTGGAATTGAATTTTACTATCTTAATAAGGGTTTACTGTCAGATGTGACTCGAAATTGGAAATCGTCTTCTGCGTGCGAACGGTAACTTTTGAAAAATATTTTGAGAAAGAAAAATTGGATACGGATCGGATCCGATAAGAAAAACCTAGTGAGATCTAGCGACGTAAATCTTTGTATTCTTTATTTTGTCGTGCATTTGAGATTTATTTTGTTTGGTCATCATCTTTGATTTCGTTTTCGTTTGTGCCCTCGTCGTAAGATTTACTATTGTACCATGCATAAATGATAAATTCTCACCGAATCCGACCTTTTGCGAGCGGCGGCGGCGGCAGATCCACGACTCCCGGCCGCTGTCTGTGAAGAGCCTGAAGGCGTTGGGCGACAGGTTCATCGCCGATCAGCATTTCACTTCTCGAGATTTTGTCGACGCCGTAATGTTCTAATCTTCATGTTCCCGGGCTTTGCTTTTTCATTTTCCTCCTTTCATTTTATTCTGATCTAAAGTTTGTTGTTCGTTACGTGCAGGAGCTTGTCTTTATGGAGGTACCAGTGTATATATATTTCTTTTTTTCAGATGCGAATCTGAAGTGAATTTTGCGATTCCAGGTATTAGGGTACGATATCGGAGCATCGAACATTGCTTTCATATACCTCGAGGATCTTTTTGTTCAGTTTAGGTGCTCTCCGTATCGGTTCAGAATCGAATTTTCTAGCACTGGCGAATTCGTATCGTAGAATTTTTCAATCGTTAGTTGTCGTCAGTTCGTTTTCTGAGCACGGGCACTACGATTTCTCACCAGGGAATTGTCGAAGGTGGGAGAACTCGTGACTTTAGATGTGTGCATGGAGATCATGGATCTTCTTTACGAGACCGAAGATACTTCACTCCTTTTCCACGCTCCCTATGCGCTCGCGGCTTCAACTCTCGTATGTTCAGTAACAAAACTATCTCAATTTGTAGTTACATAGTTATATCTCTGATTGGTGGTGTGTTGCAGGTTACGGCATATGTCATCTCGGTTCCGAAGCAGCGATGGGAGTTTCCGCTTCTTCCTTGGGGTAATTTTCTATCATGCTTGTTCACGTTTTTATTTGGAGCACTACTAGAGTGTCATGCGTCACCGGGAGGTTTGGTAGGTCATATATCTCAATTCGACCTACTCTATCCAGCCTTAGATCTTCGAGTTGTTATTACGCAAAAGAATAGTCTCACTCGTGGATTTGTAACAAATAGAACTGTAGCGAGGCCTGGAAAGGATTGCACTTCTAAGTTTACATCTTTCATGGGAAGATTATTTTTGAAAGTGTTAGTTAACCTGAGCTGACGAGCATGTCGCCAGTGGTGAGGGGTCATATATCTCGATTTGATCGAGACCAACTTACTCGTGCATTGTGAACCGTTACAGACAGAAAGGAAAATGAAGTAGGTCATGGATAAATGGGCCGTTCCGCGTAGTATCGATAAAGATGTGACCAGCAAGATGTAAGATCGTTATGTTCGATCAAAGATTTAAGCCACCAAATCACAAAATCGTACATAATGAAATTCTTTTGAGGGAGGAAGTTAGTAACTTGAGACCTCAGCATTTGTAAAATAAATATTCGCAAGAAAAATGTCCAAAATAACAAACGGAAAAACTAAGCACCATGACAGAGGAGAAACGAAAGAACTGATTTTTTGTATCATAATTATTGTTGCTTGTTTGAGTTCCATTTGTTGCCTCCGAATTCATAGACTAGCATAAAAAAGTGCCAGTAAGTAACCTTTGCGCACAGTTAATGAAATGCCGCAGTCCTTCTAACATATTTCTGTATGACTCATTTTCATTATCCACAAATTATCCAAGTTCTATCCACTTTTTTGTATTTATTTACGCGACATATTTATGTAAGTTATGCATGCTCGATAGATCATTTCTCATAGGAAGGTGTTTTGCACGAAGTTGATCGTGATTACCTAGTTTTGTATGTTATATGTTTCAGAATTACAAAAATGTTGTCTTTGTTGTGTGCACATCTCCGCAATGGTAGGTGTAGGCATCTACAAACTCATGCACTTCTCTTTGATCTATTGGTACTAAAATTACAATGCCATATGGTCGCACAAGGGCCAGCTTCATACCTATTTTTTTTTTGATGAAAATGAGAATGTCTTACAAAAATAAGCTAGATGTGTGGTGAATTATTTGTGCAATTATAGGATTCTTTAAATTTTAGCCATTTATCTGAAGTATACTAGGTAATCCTGTAGTTTTTCTCACCCATCAAAAGCAAGTGACGGGCAATGCCTTGTGCTTCTTAAGAGTTGTTGTTAGGGAATGTTGTGTTCAACAAATGCTTGTAGATAGGATAAGGAGGGATTAAATTTAGTATAAAAGACATTTTGGGTGTGATTATATACAAATTTTCAGATGTATCTAATTTAAAGATCAAAATCACATCAGGAAGTAAACTCCAAATTAACTAAACCAATGGAATGAAAAAAGAGTTTGTGTTCTGTTTTGTTTTTCATTTTCTTATGTCAATTCAGTTCTGTTTGGTTCTTTTTCAAAAACCATCCAAACTGGCTAAATATGTACCCTATGTTCTGATGGTTCTGATAGGTCCAAATCAACTAAACCTCAATCGGAAAACATTTGCGATAAAACAGGTTCCGAGAAAACTAGGATAGGAGTAGATCAGATGGCCTTTATGCCAAAACAAAAAAAACTTCGAGTCCAAATACTCTATGCGACGATTGATATCTGTAAATCAGCGCAGAATAATGTTGCTTAGAGGTCATTATTGTTGCCTGCCTTTTAGGGGGTTATTTTGCTAGCTGATTAAGTTTTGATTAAACTGCAGTTACTCTTAAGTCGCCACTTAACAATTACCTACAATTCAATTTTTTTTTTCTCACCTTCCATTAGTGCTGCTGAGACAAAAAAAAAAAAAGACTGCATATCAGATGCTTCCAAAGTTGCCCGATGAAACACCGCCATATTCGCGTGTGTATATTCTGAGATGCATCAGTACTTTTTTTCTTTTAATGAATGCAAACAAACTGTCCTGTGACGCAAATGTCATAGTACTTCACAATTCAGCCACCAACTTCAATAGTTTCCAACATGCATAGCCATAAAATCCAAATCCTCCCCTGCCTACAACTGTAAACTAGGTAGATTCCTATTTTCCGAAACATTGTCCTAGCATTACCATGTATAATAGGAAAAGAATGATTGTCCTTCAATTTTTGTCAGAAAAGAAAAGACATGGTTAGAGCATCAACAAACTCCATAATTTATTCACCTAGTACAATTGTGTGGTCTCTATGCTAGTTTCTAATGATCAGAGTTAAAAGTGCATTCCTCTGATCCCTAGCCAGTTCCTGCTATTGATCAATTAATGAGACCTGCGTGCTATTGCATAAAGTGCTCTGTAGGTCATGTAGGGGATCTGATGTGGTGTTTTAAATGCTACATTGATTCAAGCCCTTCAATTCTGTGCTCTTTTTCTGTGTCTCAGAATAATAAACATTTGGTCTTCTTAATCCATGCCCATATTTCTGAAACATATTAGTTTAATTAATGCGTTAAAAGTGTATGTTTTCATGTATGATCTAATAGATTATAGCATTATATACTGCATGTTATACGTGTCAGTCGTATCGGTCGTACGCTACTAAATCAACTTTTTTGTAGTACCTAGAGCTAACCTAACTTTGCAGTGAAGTTCGTCACATCCTATGATGAAGAAGAAATAGGGGAGGTCGTTGCGAGAATTCTTACGCACATACTGCAACCTGAAGGGATCAAACAGAAGATTGATGAACTTTTTTTACCGTGAAGCTTGCGACAAAACAGTAAGATCCAAGGCATTATCTTTGTGAGATTCATCAGTGGAATTGTCATTGTGGCTTGTATCAATCCAAATTTCGTGCTTCCGTTTCATTAGTTTGAGACTAATCGAAATTAGTTTGTTTGCAATGTAAATAGGTTCTAACTCGGTTCTTCAGCTAACCATGGATTAGAGTTTAAAAGAGCATCCTACAAAGGGTAAATGGTTCAGTGCTAAGAATTTTTTTAACTTTTTATTTCCATGAGAGTTTTTGTAATGTTACCCAAAATTATGCGGATTCGAAAGAATAGATGTTGATAACTTGGTTGGTAGTAAATATGAACATGAAAAACCATCTTGATCTGCAAGATAAAAGTATTTGCGATCAAGTTGTTGCAAATTTGCAATGAATTAGAAGCAAAAATTTTAATGGTTATGGAATGCTCCAATAGTCTCACATCTAATAGAAAAAAGATCGCGAACGTTATTAATAATAATTAGGCTTAAATATTTTGGGTCGAACGAGTTGTTATTGTTATCCGGGTTGGATTATTGCATTCGGTATCATAGCAAAAACCAATCGGAAGTGTGAGAGCTAATAAGTGCTATGCGGAGCAAAGTGCTATACCAAAGCTTGGAGCCAACGAGTTATTATTAGTAGCGGGTTGGGTTGTTATATTTGGTATTAGAGCCGAATATTAGTCGGAAATATGAGAGCTAAGTACTATACGAAGTAAAGTGTTACACTAAGATCTAGAGCCACAAGCAAAAAGTGTGCAAGCTAAGTGCTATGCCGGACAAAAGCCTAGTAATTTTGGTCAATGTCTATGATCGGATTTGGACCGAATGCTTAAGTCCTATTATTATTAATAACATGCGCGATCTCTTATATTTCCAATTAGAAGTGCTACATGTTACACAACGAATGTAGTTTTCTTGTATTTTAATTCAATTTTTTTTGTGATAAGTTGGCTATTGTTGGTGTTGATTATTTGTCCTTTTTGTCTCGCAAAATATTTAAATCAATTAAGAAGATTAATGAAGTAATAAAAGGACTTTAAAAAAGAGCTTGACTCAAAAATAGAAACTCTTGTTGCATTACAACCTAACTACCAAATCAGGGCATCTTTATCATGTTTTATTGCTCTCCTGGAACTCAAAAGCAACATGAAAAACCGGAAAATTTCTGAATATTTCCCTTTAACTGGTAGCATGTCAATTCTCTCAAATTTGGTAGGATTTGAAGGAAAATGAAATTGCATAGGTGTAGACATCTGGAACATCCAAACGAAAGAGCTAACGAAGGCGACGACTCGACACTATCGCTGTTGCGTGATCGAAATGTTCGACGTGTCGTATGTATGTTGTTGAGCTCAAATACGGAATAATAATTAGTAACATTTTCAAGAGATAATTACGATGCTTGATCTAGCAAGTAAATTGGAATGGATGCTTGGAACTAAGGTGAGGAGTTTATATATATATATATATATATATATATATATATATATATATATATATATAGAGAGAGAGAGAGAGAGAGAGAGAGAGAGAGAGAGAGAGAGAGAGAGAGAGAGAGAGAGAGAGAGAGAGTCCGGCTGGAATACTATCGATTGCACCAAGCAATTGGTGCTATCAAGTTTCCAGCCGTTGGATGAAAAGATATGCGATTGGAATTATAGTGGTTCTCTAAGATTTTTACTATTCAACCAACCACCTAGTAAACCCTAGGGGACCACTATCATCTTAACCACACATCTTTTAATCCAACGGCTAAAAACTTGATAGCACCAAGCAATTAGTGCTATCAAGTTTTCAGCCGTTTGATAAAAAAATATGCGATTGTGATTACAGTGGTCCCCTAAAATTTTTACTATTCAACCAACCACTTAGTAAATCCTAGGAGACCACTATTATCTTAACCTCACATCCTTTAATCCAACGGTTAAAAACTTGATAGCACCAATGACTTGGTGCTATCGATAGTATTCCAACCTAATTATATATATATATATATATATATATAAAAGGAAGTAAATGGATGATGATAAAAGTGATGCATGGTGGAGAATTTATATTGGTGAAGCATGCTGCTATGTGGCGGAAGATTAGGTTTGGGTCGAGCCATGTTCGGATTGGCGTGAAGCTGGGTTGGACTGAGTTATGTTCAAAGTGGTGTGAGTCTGATTAGGCTAAGTTACAATCGAGATCTGTAGGGATTGTGACTATACGCTTTAAATGAATTGGTTACGTATTTTTAACGGCTCGAACTTTTGGGATTAATTGTTAGTACCAACGATCTGATAAGTCGTATCAGAGTCAAAGGTCGCGAATTCGATTTTCACATGCTTTGAGAAGAATTGTTGGAGGGGCCAGCATTATTCTTTGTGGCGGGAGGTTAGGTTGGATCGAGCCACGTTCAAAATAGCGTGAGGCTGAATTGGGCTAAGCCATATTCAAAGGCTAGTTTGGTCGAATCACAATCGAGATTCGTGGGTGTTGTATATGCATACTTCAAGTGAATTGGTTGTATATTTTTAATAGTTTAAACTTTTGAGATTAATGGTTAGCGCCAACGACCCGACATATTTGGTGAATCGATGTGAAGAGACTATATGTTTAAGTTAATTTGTTTTGATGTAGTTTATTTTTTCTATTAATTGCATAATCAGTAAACTTTATATTGGAGAAGTTACATGTAATTAATGTTGTTCATATTAGTTCATATCAAACCATCATCTTTTGTTATAGTCATTATTATCTTTTGCACCAATTCTATGCATTATTGTTCTTACTCCAATGTTTTGTTCTCTTAAATAAGAGCACTACATTAATAGAACACACAACTTAATACCATTAAATCACCGTATATATATAAAGTGTATAAAAACACTGTTCTCCACAAGTTAAATTTTATAGATATAAACAACCATTTTATGTAGTATTAAAATGAAAGAGACTTTTCAATATTACGAATTAAGTACTAAAAAAATATTATTTTCTGATAGCTTAACATTTTTTAGGCAAATGTCATTTTACGATAGCCACTTCGACTCATATATATCAACTAGATGATTCAATCTTTTCCTTGCCAACAACTTTTTTTTTTTGAATATTTGGAATTGCATTATGATATAATGCAAAGTTTTACTTTTCTAAGCTTTAGGTAATTTCTTGCAACTATTATAGAGTACAGCATTTTGAGCTATACAATCCTCTCTCTCTCTCTCTCTCTCTCTCTCTCTCTCTCTCTCTCTCTCTCAAGTGACAAGAATTAATCAAGCCCCACAAGTAGTTAAGCCATAATGGTCAGAGTGTCTAAGTCCCCATAATAAACCTACAAATATGTATGTCTCTGTGTGTGTGTGTGTGTGTGTGTGTGTGTGTGTGTGAGAGAGAGAGAGAGAGAGAGAGAGAGAGAGGAGAGAGAGAGAGAGAGAGAGGCATGTATGTATAGCTCATTCAAGTGTACATTATTTTGTGTGTGTGGTGTGTGTGTGTGTGTGTGTGTGTGTGTGTGTGTTTGTGTGTGTGTGTGTGTGTGTGTGTGTGTGTGTGTGTGTGTGTGTGTGTGTGTGTGTGTGTGTGTGTGTGAGAGAGAGAGAGAGAGAGAGAGAGAGAGAGAGAGGAGAGAGAGAGGAGAGATATTGTGTGTGTGTGTGTGTGTGTGTGAGAGAGAGAGAGAGAGAGAGAGAGAGAGAGAGAGATAGATAGGGGGGAGGGGTTGTATAGCTTATTTAAGTGTATATTACTAAGCCCTACACTGCAACAAAATTAGATTATAGGAATATATTTTTGTAATATTTTTATACAAGTATCCTATTATACATCCTAGTGACTGCACATATAACGACAATAATAATAAGTATCGGTATTTTTGCCAGCAATATTTTTTTCAAATTTTAGAAATATTTAAAAGTGTCACTATTACATAATTTTATTATAGTGCTGGTCCACTTAATTAATCTCAGAATTTCATGAAACAATGAAACAGTAGTGATTGGATAATATTGCTTGTAGGAATTATATATCATATTTAATTAATTATATCCAAGACAATATGTGCAACTTGCTAAGATTTTTTGGAATTATCTAACCAACAATAGGGCCAATATATTGTGTTACATATCTTTGGAAACAAAATCCTTGACAAGTACATGGATGGGGCCTTGTGAACAAATCTTTGAATTGAAAACAACCATATATGCATAAAGAGATAGGAGCTCTCTAAATTAATCTAGCCTTGTGAATTGCATCCATGAAAATTCTCATGTATAAATGAAAAATACCAAAAAAAAAAAAAGGCTAAATTACAGAAAACCCCCCTCTAATATCCCGCTTTTCCACTTTACCCCCCTGTCATTTAAAAGTCGACAATCTGCCCCCTCGTAATTACCGAATTGTGCAATAACCCCCCGCCGTCAGTTGACCGTTAGTTGACCGTCAGTTTTTTGAAAATATATTTCATATACCCAAAATACCCTTGGAAAATATCCTTAAAAAAAAAAAAAAAAGAAGAAAGAAAACCTTCGGAATAGAAAAAAAAAAAAAAAAAAAAAAAAGAGGAGGGCATAATGGTCATTTTACCCCATTTGTTAACGGTGTTGCCCCCTAAAGACATTTCTGAAATTACGAGGGGGCAGATTGTCGACTTTTAAATGACAGGGGGGTAAAGTGGAAAAGCGGGATATTAGAGGGGGGTTTTCTGTAATTTAGCCAAAAAAAAAAGCAAACAAGAAATACATACACTTGACACTACAACAAAATTAGATTATAGAGACACATGTTTGTGACACTTTTTTGCAAGTGTCTCATTTATAGTCCATCTATATCCAAAATTAGATTATAGGGACACATTTTTAGGACACATTATAGTAATGTATAGCTATATACCCTAGCGACGACACATATAGCGACACTAATGACGAGTCTCGGTATTTTTTTCAGCAGTATTTTTTTTAGTTTTTAGTAACACTTAAAAGTGTCGCTATAGTATAATTTTGTTGTAGCGGTAGTTAAAAGTGTAAAATTTTGGTACATAGTAAAGTTGCTCTTCAATGATTTGGGTACGGTGAATTTTTTCGGCAGACACTCCATTTCATGTGGGACTATATTTCTCCCGTTTAGACCCGACGTTTTCGTCAGCCCAAACACACGCACAGCCTAAGATCATCCGTCGATGTGAGACTTGTCTTGCTAGCACTGTCATCTAGACCCATACTCAGCCGAGACTCGTCACACACTTTCGGATAGTGACCGGCTCTAATACTAAATATTTCAAACGCACGTGCACACATCCTAAGATCACCCGGCGATGTGAGACTTGTGCTCAGCCGAAACTCGTCACACATTTTCGGCTGGTGACCGGCTCTGATACAAAATGTAACGATCCGGTCCGCTAGCAATAATAACTCATTGAACCCAAACCATAATCTAAAATATTTAAGCACAGATATTATTACTAGTGTTCATATCTCTTATATATCTAATTACAATTTTATTTTCATCCGATATAAGACTATCAGAATTTAGAATGTCACACCTCTCTAATCATGATACAAAGTAGAAGCCTCGTGCGCCACGTCTCCTATTTTGTTACATTAGTTCATTTTTTATTTTTATACCCAAATACACACTGTATAGAGTTATTAGTTAAAGAAAATGTTACGACAAAAGCCGAAAGATTAGTTCGTTGAGTGCGAAAATACCAAAGAAAATCGAGAGAAAGAGAAAAAAATAAAACACATAATATTTACGTGATTCGGTCACTGGCCTACCTCCACGGACGAAGATGGAACGGAGACTTCCATTATAATCAAAATGGTGTACAAAATATATCTCTCTCACAAAATCCTAATCTCAAAATACACCCATACTCCTTCTCATCCGCCTCACCAAATCAAAGGAATAATGATATATTTATAATAGTGGCTAAATCCTAATACAACTAGAAATACAAATCCACTAAGATTAGAAATAATCTTAATACGATTAGGCATAATCCAAACTTATCTTAATTGGATAAGAAAAACAGAATAGGATTAGAAAACCTTTCGGTTCTAGAATTCGAGACATATCTAATAGAAAAATTAGGTACAGAGATAGCATTGCTCTTAGTTAAAATGGTATGTGTCACCGTACGATTTTGTCAAACTGATTAAATTATAAAGTGATTAACATAAGACAAGAAGGGAACATAAAGAAAAGGAAACTAGGATAGAGAAATGCCAAAGCATGCAATAAGTGATCAATGTTGATAATTTATGATTAGTTCTTGTAGAAGTGGTTGTTCTAAGAGGTGCAAGTGACAATTGCAGATCATTTCACACTATTTCCCAAAATAAAACCTGGTAGTTGCTTAGCAATGTCTACAATAACAAAGAAAGCTCTTGTACAAGAGAAGAGTCAACATGTTTCCACCACTATTTAATTGCCTAACAACTTATAATTATGTCTTTTTAGTTATATGTTGGCTTCATTTCTTTATTTTGAATTCAGCTTAGACCGAAAGACGCATTAATAAACTATTTTATTTCTTTATATTTTTATTTTGCTACGATTTCTTGTAACTAATATACAATCATGATCCGGAAAGTAAGAAATTTTGTTTTGTAACAACCTCTAATAGTCCCACATCGGATGTGGATGAATTGTGATTGGATTTATAAGAAACATGAACACTAGTAATAATATATAACTGGATTTAAGCATTTTGAGCTATGATTGGGACTAACGAGTTATTATTGTTAGTGGACCGGATCGTTATATTTGGTATCGGAGCTAATAACAAGCCGGAAGTGTGAGACGAGTCTCGGCTAATTAAGTCTGGGTCTAGATGACAGGGCTAGCGAGACAGCTCTTACATCGCTTGGTGATTTTGGGCTCTGCATGTGTTTGGACTGACGAGGACGTCAGGCTTAAACGGGGAGAGTATGCCTCCAATAGTCCCACATCGGATGTGGATGGAATTGTGATTGAGTTTATAAAAAATATGGACACTAATTAGGCTTAAGTATTTTAAACTGTAATATGGACCCAACGAATTATTATTGTTAGTGAATCGAATCGTTACATATTTTGAGTGAGATATAACTTTAGTATTAAACTTTTACCGAGTAGTTTATTAGCATGTCACTTTTCTCATCATTGGTGCAAGTCTTTTATGCTTTTTTTTTACTGTATATTGAGGAGAATGTTAAATACTAATGAGTTAAGAGAATTTAAAATCAAAATTGACTCAAAAGAGGAAAACTATTATGTAGTTACCAAATTATGGGTGGCACTTATCCTAAGATTGAGATATATTACCAATTATTATTTAATTGGAGTTGCAACAAATTGGTGGGGTTTATAAATAGAGAACCATCCAGCTACTTATGTGGTTCTTGTGTCTCCATCTACTAGTAGACTTGTAGTTCTTTTCATACCATCATAGCCATATACAACTTGTGCCCTAATTATCTCTTTTATATATATATATATATATATATATATATTATATATATATATATATATATAGAGAGAGAGAGAGAGAGAGAGAGAGAGAGTCCGGCTAGAATACTATCGATAGCATCAAACAATTGGTGTTATCAAATTTTCAGCCATTGGATGACAAGATATACAGTTGAGATTATAGTGGTTCTCTAAAATTTTTACTACTCAACCAACCACCTAGTAAATCCTAGGAAACCACTCTCATCTTAACCACACATCCTTTACTCCAAAGGTTAAAAATTTGATAGCACCAATGACTTGATACTATCGATAGTATTCCAACCTAATTATATTTATATATATATATATATATATATATATATATATATATATATATATATATATTCTTTTTGTGTGTTAAACATGATTGTGAGAAAACTCCTTTCTATATTAATTTCTGAGCTTTATATATAAAAACCTGAATGTTGATCTAATTAAGCTAGTTTCAACCTTACTTACAAACATATAATTATACTATTAGATGTGTCTCGAAGTTTGGTTATCATTTTTGATTTTTGCTCATAATTTTGCTGCTAGTTTTCCGGAGTGATAAAATTTGAAAAACGATTTGTGTTGATCTAATTCGATAATGAAGAAATTTGTTAAGAATTTTTTCTCTTTTTTTTTTACTATAGAGATGATACGGAGTGCAAAACTTATACAACATTGTACTCCAGTCTATCATAAAGTGAAATCTCTTCTCTTTTTCTTGCAAAATATTTTTCACGTAAATTTTTATATATATATATTTTTTTTTCATACATTTTTTGATTTGTTTATTTTGCGATTATCATTTTTAGTTTGTATTTATGAGCTCCTCGGAAACATACTATCCTTTTTTTGTTTTTGATTTTTATTAGCTTTTTTTTTTTTTTTTTTTTTTTTTTTTTGCTTCTTTTCATAGCATTAGGGTTCAAACTTAGACAAATCCTTCTATTTTTTGAGGGTTATTTTTATTTTTTCTCGTGACCAAAAAGTTAAACTACTAAATTACATAAAATAACTGTTATTTTTCAAAAACTTTAAACGGTTAAAAAACGATATGCATATATTTTATATCCAATACTTTTCTTCACATCTGGTCTCGAAATTTTTAAATAGATTCAAAACGTGAGTTTAATTAAATAAAAAAAAATTAAATAAAACTAAAAATATGGCAGGACTCAAACTCAGTATCTCTTTCTTTAATATCATATTAAATTATATAAAATAATAATTATTTTTTTAAAATTTAAACTAAACGATATTTATATATTTTATATTTCCTTTAATTAATAAAAAAAAAAATCAATATTAAACATTCATAAATATAATTTGCATAGCCCTTTTCTTTCTTTTTTTCTTTTTTTCTTTTTTTCTTTTTTTTTTTTTTCTTTGGGAGAATTTAGTTGTGTGGCTTTTGACATTAACAAGTTTGTTTATCTTTTTTTGGGCTCTAATGCTGTCCCTATCACACATTTATCCAATCATGAAATTGCTTAACAGGAACTGGTAGGAAGTCCCATCTCTTTCCTTTTCTACTTACACTGCAACAAAATTATACTATAGTGACACTTTTAAATATTTTTAAAATCTAAAAAAAAAATGCTGTTGAAAAAAATACTGACACTTATTAATAGTGTCCTTATATGTGCAGTCACTAGGGGGTATATCGACACATTACTGTAAAGTTTTTCAAAATGTGTCCCTATAACCTAATTTTGAATATGGGTTAATTACATACGGCTCCCTGTAAACATATGGAATAGCAGATATATCCCTACAAAGTTCAACTTTTCATATTTATCCTTTCAAAAATCCAATGTTATTCATATATATCCCTATCGTCTATCTCTGTTAGGAAAATCTAGTTAACCATAGGTTAAATACTTAACCTTAGTTAGTTAGTGAGGTAAATTTATCTTTTTACCCTTTTAGATATTTCTGCATTATTTTTTGGAGGAATATTTTTGAAAGGGCAAAACTATCATTTCACATATAATCTGTTAAAAAATAAACAGTGAACTAACGATAATAAACCGGATGGATATATATATGAATAATTTTGAGCTTTTGAAGGGATAAATATAAAAAGTTGAATTTTGTAAGGATATATCTGCTATTCGATATGTTTACAGGAAGCCGTATGTAATTAACCTTTTGAATATAGACGAAATATAAATAGAACTCTTGCAAAAAAAAAATGTCACAAAAATATATTGCTATAATCTAATTTTATTATAGTAATACATTAATTTAATTCTCCAAATATTAATTAATTAATTCCTTCATAAAATTTTGGCAATGAGAGCTACTAATAAGGAAACAAAAAAGAGGCCCATGCACTTCCACTTCCATTGCCACATTTTTAAGATCAAAATTGTAACAACATACTTAAGTTGAGAAATATCTTTCACACCTCTTCTAAACCTTTTCTTCTAGACCTACAATTACAATAATATGCAATTATTATAAACAAAGAGAGAGAACTAAAAATTAATTTTTTATTAAAATTTATCTGACATTTTTTTTTTTTTTTTTTTTAGATTAAGATATTATGTTACCGTTTCATTTATTTAGAGAATAAAATGGACTACAAACTGCAACAGCCGAATTTTGAGGACAAAAAAACGAAAGTTTTGTAGTTTTTATTAAAATTCATCTAACAATTTCTTGTTAAAACAAAAATAAAAATTTTATATCTGTCGCAACAAAGAATTTGTTTGGTTACTAAAAATTTTTAATTATGCAATCGACGGTATCTAGTGTAGTTTACTAAGGACATAATCGACGGTACGCGATCTTTAAAATTAAAAGTTTAGTTGCTTTACATTTATAAATGAGTTTATTTTTTTAAAAAAAAAATTGGACAAAACCCCTTTCTCTCAAAAGGAAAAAAAAAAAAAAAAAAAAAAAAGTGTGATCTAAATAGAATATTCTTTTTTTAATGGAAACAAATAGAATATCTTCCTAGCTATCACACAAAAAAACATATATAGGTAAAAATATAGAAAACTTATCTGAATTATAAATTATTTTAAATCATCTACTTAATTTTTTAAAATTTTAATTTTATTACCTAGTATTTTAATTTGTTTGAATTTGACACAGTCAACGCTACATTGGCTTAAAAATTTAAGCTAATTATTTTAATAAATTTATAATTGTGAGAATTACATGAAATATACTAATAATGTCTATAAAAATAAATATCATATTTAAATTTTAAAGTCAAAATATTATTAACTAATTCAAATCAAATAAACTAAAATATTAAATAATAAAATTAAAATTTTAAAAAATTTAATAGCTGATTCAAAATATTTTATAATTCATATAAGTATTGTAAATTTTTATCCAAAACCTACTTTCAAAGACATGCAAAGGTATTCTAGTGCAACTTGGTACACATGTATAAAGATGATGATGTTTTGTATATGCATGACATCATGGTAACACAAAGATTATCCTAATCATATTTTCTCAAGGAAAAAAAAAAAAAAAAAAAAAAAAAGAATCTTAAAGATCATATGTTAATCATTAATTTAAGATGTTGTTGCTTTCCTTTTAAATTCATCCAAAAACCATGCTTTATCTATGATTTTTTTTTTTTTTTTTTTTTTTCTTAGGGGGCGTTTGCATCGGGTTATCTTGGCAGTATTGCGGATAATCCTGCCAGGATTACTGTGTTTAGAAAATTCTGTCTGTAAGGATTACTGTATTTGGAGAATCCTGTCTGTAATTTATTCGGTAATATAAGATTCCGAAAGATGCAGAATTAACCCCAAAATATTACTGGGGCGAGGGATGTATATTGCATTACTGGAAGCGGGTAATGTTGTAGTTAATATAAAATAATAAGTTTACCCTCAAGTATCCCCAAACCCTAAACAGGAGATCATTCCAATAGTAATAAATTTAGTAAATGTTTTTTGATTGGTTACAAAAATTAAACTCATAGTAAGTAAACACGAAACCTCTGTGTTTATAAGCTATTTTTTATATTGGAATTTTCGAATCCACAGTTGACTCCATTAGAATTGATTTAGAGTATTTAAAATATTTAAAAAATGAATTTTATGATTTTTTAATATCATCTACCTAGTGATAAAAAAAACTCAAAATCAATAAATAAAAATAAAAATCTCACAAAATATGATGATGTGACGTTAAAATTTTATTTGATGTAGTATAGAAAATTTTCTATCAAATTTTTAAGTGATTTGAATATTTTTTAAACCGTTAAACTTACAAACAGCTTACTATTCATTAATTTTTCACTTTAACTCAATTTCAATAAATCATTTGATTAGTAGAATTAGCCCACAAAAAAAAATAAAAAATAAAAAAAAAAAAAAATAAAAATAAAAATCCTTCCTGCATGAATTTTCTCTTTCTTTTTATTATATATATTTTATCTTATTTTGTTTATACTCATATTTAAATTTGTTGGAGTGTCCATTGCGTCTCGCTTTCTCTGC